>JAUCBJ010005478.1:0-13627 GCA_032718475.1 Nemertoderma westbladi
ATGTCGTGGCGGCCAATAGGGCTTGACGATGGCGCGGGGATGTGGGCGGTGCGTTAGAAGAGGGATAATAAATTCAGCGAGGCTCGTGAGGATCTTGCTGCTCTGGAGATGGATTACGAAGAGGTTGGAGTTGATAGTGGTGGAGCCGAAGATGAGGAGGGAGAGGAGGAATATTAGATGTACACTTTACAAACTCTATTCATTCAGCCGTCACTACTAGAAATAAGCAACTCTTGGGTGTTTATATTAATATTAATTACTATTAATTTTAGTTATGTACCTGAATATTTGCCAATTAATTTAATTATTGTACAGTATAATATATATTATAAGTGATAGAAACTGAACAAACTATATTAGTTGCTGCATGTATAAATAAATGTAAAAATTATTGTCCAATTTTGAAAGACATTTTTTCAAACTTAAACTTTCGCTATGGGGTTTACCTGGTCCGTGATTTCATTTCCGACGTCAGTTTTGTCAAAATTGTAGAAGTAGTAGGGTTTTGAAGTTGACAATTTCATGAAAAAAATATTTGGAGATAATTGACCTTTCATTATACATAGTAATAGTAATTTCAATAGGAATCCCTAAATGGAAATTGATTTAACTTTAAAACTAAAAGAGCTATTAAATAGCGGTTTTCAGATTTGGAAACACCATTCAATGGTGCATTATAATAGACCATAAAAAAAATTTCGACATATTTTGGACCAAAATGGTGTACCCCCCCCCCCCCCCCCCCCCCCCCTTAAGGCTATATAAGATGGCAGGTACTGCAACAGTATTCCAAAAAAGGAGAGCCACAGTGTCGACATCTATATTACGAAACGACCAGCCATTTTGTTTATGTTTATGATCTATGTGATGTGTGCATCCAGATGGATTTAGTCCGTTCTTTTTTTAGCTTTATGCAGTTTGCTTCTGCTATAGCCTCGCTTTATCGGATTCAATTTATGTTGCTGTGGTGCTAAGTAGCCTAGGATTAGGTCATCGGCATAACACAGGGGCCCCTAACAATGTTGATGATATCCAGCAGCCTAGTCAAGATTGTTCTAGTTTGTTTAGTATATACATGTATATACTGTACACGAAGTGGGGACTTCGCGCAGCACGAAGTTGGCAGAGCCTTAGCGAATTGACACTGTTAGGGGGTAGGTCAATTTATGCAAATAGTCACGTTGGCCCTCTAGCGGCAGACTGGAGAACTGCAGATGGATTCGCCTCCTTTGAAAGTCACAGCTAATGGTCTAATACATATCTGCCAAGTTTCAGCTTAAACGGATTAAAAGCAAAGAAATGGGAGGGCATTTAATGTTTAGACATGTGGCCCTCTAGCGGGAGACCATTGCACTGATGGTGTCTGAAAGTCTCTCAAAAATCTCAACTTTTGCTCATATTGATACCTACAAATTTTCAACTTGGCAGCTTTAAATCCGACAAAGTTATTAGCATGTCAAAATCGTAACGACGACGACGACGACGACGACGACGACGACGACGACGACGACAACGACGACGACGACGACGACAACTATTTGCATAAATTGACCCACCCCCTAACAGTGTCAATTCGCTAAGGCTCCGCCAACTTCGTGGCTCGCCCCACATACAATATGTACTGTATATTACTAGTATATATGCTAAAAAGGGATGGAGAGGGAAAGGGAAAAGAGGGAGAGGGAAAGAGATGGGACATCTTTGTGAATAGCAAATTATCATAATGATCATAGTAATGACCACGTAGATCATAATGACAGAGTAGTAGCAAAATGCTGACGATGTATCGAGTTTGCAAATAATGAATAGTGGTGATCCTCTCTCCTTGAAGTGTTCCACGCATTCTAGAACAGAGGAAATAAGTCTGCTCCTTGTTTTTATATCCATATTGATAGTCACTTGTATTGTAAGTCCCTGTGTGTTTATCTCAGTGAGGGAGTTATTCAGTATTAATTGTGTACGAGGATAGTGAAGCTGAAGGAGCACACAGTCCGGATTTTCACGAGGTTGATGCTGGAAGGGAAAGTGCGAAGTGCGGTGAGGTGGGTGACATGCTGGGAGCCAGGAGGCAAACTAGACCCCAATGACGAGATTGATAATGGAGGCTACCAGGCCACAGTTTTGGAGGTGCTCCAAGGAATGCACCTGGCAGCTTCCCAGCCCCCAACCGATCAGACACTAGTTGAGGACCTTCCCCTTCGCGTTGACGTTGATGTAACTGGCTCCCACATAGAGGATGCCACCCGTCGGCTCCACGGTAGTGCGGGTCCCGCCGGTTCAGAGTCCACCCGTTGGCGTGACTATCTCCTGAGGTATGGTGCACACAGCGCTCAGTTACGGGATGCAATCGCTGGGATGGTCCGAGGTGTGGCCAACACTATTGTCTCATGAGAGTCCGTCCGTGCCCACATGTCTGGCCAACTTATCGCGCTGGATAAATGCCCTGGGGTGCGGCCAATTGGAATTAGGGAATGACAAAGTTATTTGAATGTTACGTTAATGAAATTGTTACGTCAACAACTATTTGCCATTATTGACATACTCCTTACACCTTAACAGTTTCAGTTCGCCAAGGCTGTAGTGTTATGTTATGTAGGTTGAAGTGTTATGGGGCGGCCTCCAAGGAGACACACTTGCACCATTCTTGTTGCACATTATTGTGGTTGAATATGTTCTTAGATCATCATAATGATGATGGGGTGATGATAACTCCACCTACTGGCTCCAGAAGTCGAGGAAATCCTGCCAAGTACAGTACCTAACTGATCTAGACTTTGCTGATGACTTAGGAGTACTCTCAGAATCATTAGAGGGAGCCCAACGGCTCCTCAGCTCATTAGAACATGCTGCTTCTAGTGTTGGTCTTTTTATTAACTCCAGAAAGACCAAAATTCTGACCGTTAACTTTGAAAGTCCTCAGCAAGTCTCTGATCGGATGAGCATAAGCTCAAAGGATGGTATGCTTGAGCATGTGGACGACTTCTATTACCTGGGATCATGGATCCGGAAGTCAGGTGAGGACCTTCGATTACATAAGGGAAAGGCATGGGCAGCCTTGAATAGGCTTTCCAGGATTTGGAAGTCACCGAGAATTAATCGGAAACTTAAGGTCCTATTATTTAGAGCAGCAGTAGTTCCAGTACTCCTCTACGGGAGTCCATGCTGGGCTCTAACTGCTGAGGACACCAAATCTCTGGATGGCACATTCACAAGAATGCTACGCCGGGTTAATTGTGTCAAGTACAATACACACATCTCCAACCAGACACTATATAACATTGGAGGTGTCTCATTGGTTCCCCCAAGCTTGACACTAGAACAAAATCGCCTCCGCTTTGCAGGACATTGCTTTCGCCGTGAGGACCAGCCAGTGCATAATCTTGTACTTTGGCAGCCTCATGGAGTGAATAAGCATGGTGGACAGCCCATGACTTTCTTGAGACGCATCTTAAAGGACACTGGCCTTAAAGATGCGGATGATCTAGCAAATGTCATGGGTGATAGGGAGTTGTGGCGGTGCAATTTTGTTGACAAGCCGGCACAGCATTCTTAAAAATGCAGCTGCAATGCAGCATACCGATCCTAGTAGTAGTAGTATGGTCTCAACTGTAAAAAAGGCGACCTCGTTATCGAAAGACACAATGGGCTGAGATATGTCATTGGGGACCTCGCGGCGTTGGCATTCGGGCAGCAAAACATGATTAACGAGCCCATATAGTAAGGGAGCAGCAGGGGGTCGATGGGGATGCTAGACTCCGCAGCGACTTGTTGGGGGTTCAGGGGGCCTTCAACAGGCAGACCCAGGCGTTGTTTGATATGAAGGTAATAAACCTTGACGCCGGGTCCTATACCAACCACCCCCCGAAATCCATCCTCAAGTCAGCGGAGGACGACAAGAAACGCCTGTATGCTGAGGCCGTTACACCGTGACAGGCGGACTTCTCCCCATTCATCGCGTCATGTGATGGAGCGCTTGCCCTACAGGCCAACAACCTGCTCCGAGTGATCGCGGCGAAACTCAGTCATTAGTGGGGACGTCCATACAGCGTGGTTATGGGTTGGCTGAGGACTCGAGTGCAGTTTGCACTATTGCATGGTGCTTCCCATTGCGTTCGTGGGTCGTGGGCCAAATGGAGGAGTGGCCTCGCCTCGGTCTGGAGGATGGTGCTGGGCTACCATAGCAGACAGGCATTTGGTAGTTTAAAGTCCAGGCCCAGGGAAACTTCACAGACAGACGCAGAACAGTTTCCTGATTCAAATGATATATATAAAACTGAAAGGGCCCTGCAGTTAAACAGTTATTTGTTTATGTTTAATAAAGGAAGGATGAAATGATCTTTAGGTGCCGCTGTAATTATATTATAAATGCCAAATATGTTTATGTTTTGGCTGGTAGCCTAGCAACCTTATCAGCTGATAGGACAGTGCGGTGGTGGGAAGTAATAATTGTAATATGTACTGATGTAATGTAAAATGTTAGATTTGAATGTTATATGGTGCTTATTAATAAAGCCCTAAAGGCTAGTATAAATTTTTATGCTGTTAATTGTGTACTCATAAAGTTTAGCAAGTAGACTAACAATAGTGTTGTGATATCGGGGTTGGTGTGGAGAAGATGCTCAACTGTCAGAGAATTTATATCTGGAGATTTTCGTTCGGCTATTTGGCTCACTACCTGTCTGATAACAGCCGGTGATATGGTTGGGAGGCTCTCTACTTGGCTCATCCTTAAAACTTCATCTCTAATATTTTCAGTGTTTGAGTTGTACTTCCAGTTGGAATAGATATGGCAAAAGGAGTAGAATAAAGTAAAACCCTTAACTAGGCAAAGCAATGAACTAATGAACCAAAATTTGTTTAATTTTCCTTAACTTCGTTTTTTCCTTCGGAAATGCCTTTCTAGTATTTACATTTCTAGTATTTAAAAAAAAAAAAAAAAAGAAGCTTACTTATTAGAGCTTAATAAAGCTCCTACTATATTCAAGTATTATTGGTAAGTAGAGTATTAGGAATGCAAAATTCAGATCCTCGTGTCTCGGCTAAACCAAGCTCTGGGTAGACCTTGGAAACGACTTGCCTCTTCTCACTGACATTGCTTCTTGCGATATTGCTCTCATACCGTATATTAAATAATACATATAGTAGCGTGATGTCCCTTTAACAGTAGCGTACAACGCAAATAAATCTGTTAAACCCTTTGACCATCTGTAATTCTAGTCGATTAAGATATCGCGGCACCCACCGATATACTTGAAAGACAAAAATTCTAGAATCAGTGGTTAACGTCCCCAGACAAGTTCTGGAATAAACTGGTGCCCATCCTAAATATTAATTATTAATATTTACAAAATCTGTCGAATTTTGGATCCTTTAAAATTCTAGTCGATTAAGATATCGTAGCACTTACCGATACTCTTAAAAAGACAAAATTCCTAGAATCAAGGATCCCAGTCCCCAGACACGTTCTGGAATAAAATTGTGTCTATTTAACATTAAATAATAAAATTTACGGGTATAAATTTAAATTCATATATTTCAATGAATTTAATAAATTGTCATTTTATACAATTTATAACATTCCCAAAATTCCATTAATTAATAGATCATGGGAGCGGAGATTCACTCTATTAAGTGTATTTGTGTGCGAGAATCTCCAATATATAGTCAATAGCCGATAAAATTCATAAAATCATGTATAGAGAGGATATTGACAATTAAAGAATTACTATTAAATAGCATCCCAGATCTGTATGCATGAGAATTACCCTAATTCTACCGCTAGCTTTCCATAATGTCACCATGGCAACAACCACGCTAGAATTAGAAGTGAGATAAAAGAACAATAAAAGCTTGCCCATTGAATAGCATAAGGAATAAATAGCACACTGCTAGTATCCCAGGATACCCAATAATAACGTGGCATTCTGGAAGGCACTGACTAACGGACAAATGGCCCGAATGTGTGCGATTTGTGACAGTTGTGTGGAATTTGTGCGTTTATAGGTGAATGTTACTACTAAAGTGTGTTTACAGTAGCGAGTCGCAATTGTGAAAGTAGCCCTAACTCTCCAGTAAGAACCTGAAGTATATCTGAGCCTTTGGGACGGACGGTGGAGTGACTCGTGCTGGTTGTTGTAGTCGTTGTGCAGCTACGACGTTGGCGATAGGCACATCAGCGAAAGTACACCAGCGCTGAGGATCTCGCACTGTCCGGGGGCAGAGAGGGGTAGGCAGCGACGCCCGCTCGCCTAAATATAAACTCATTATAATATGGATAAACTTATATAGCAGATATGATTGAGTTGATAGAAGATGATCTTGGTATCAGGGAGCGATATACTCTACCTTTACAAGCGTTTGTTGATAGCTTGATACGTGGCGACGCTGGTCCAACTACTACGGAGGACGATGGTCGTTATATCTAACCGCCAATGTCCCGGGAGCAACTTGCGCGTGGGTTGGACTATAGAAAATTCACCGCTCGCTATACGCATCGTAATGGTACGTATATGGACTTCTTAACTACTGGTCATCCTATCGACCTACACGATACGAACGATATAGACACCAAAAGGGAAATGGTTTTATTTAAATATCATACCCAGCGGAAGCGGAACGATAAACTGAGACTCGAACACGAAAATTCTATTCGAAACCGACTCGAAAGAGAAGATGTTGAAGAGCCGGATAAACGCAGCGACTTCACCAAATACCTGGAATTCTTGAGAGAAACCTATCTCGATATTACCAGTCAACAGAATCTAGAAACTCGATATCCTCAAGGTATACATCATGACCGCATGGTAGAACTCAAACGGCTCTATTCCACAATGATGTATCTTACTGCCGATCGACCGCTACCTGTTGTACCGGATAGCTTCGAACAGATGGAGGAATATTGTAAAACTGGAGAACGATCACCCGCGTTTCCCCTACAAGACGTGCGTCTTTGGTATTATTGCAATGAATGCCCAAGACCCAACCAACAAACGAAAAGACATAAACATCCGCGGAGACGTTGCTTTAAACACGGTTTTACTCGCTATATTTACGGGAGTTTCGAGCGAAACTTGTTCGATGTATCACCTACGCTCGTTCGACTCAGACGATCCTTAAATAAACCAATGATCAGAGTTTCGGAATACTCGATCAGACCTCCTCATTCCCTAGTGAGACCTCAGACTCTTGATCCTATTAGTATGACGGATCCTCCCGAGCTGTACTCACTGTTCAAAGATCTAGTGTTACCTGAACAGTTAGTCGGTGGCACCCCGGTTGTGGGCTTCCTAAATATTAGCCCATCCTACCTAGCCGGATTGGGACGCGGACATTTAATATCGCCGTTTAACCCTTACCATCGTCCCGGCTTAACACGATATAACCTGTCACCAAAGTGGCGGAGAGCGTTGTACCAAATGAGTTAGACGCTATTCTACAAAGATCAGAAAAGTCTAGCAAGTCCAAGCGGTAAACAAAGTAACTTTATCTCAGTTCGATCGGGAAATCCAGAATCTCTAAGAAGTTATCAAACTTGGACGATCCTATTCTCTGCGAGAGTTTTTGGATGAACGTATCCAGCTACGAGCGGAGAAAAATCAGCTCGAGGAGAAGCATATCGAAACGGCGGATACCCCGACCATAATCCTACACCTTCTGATGCAATCATATTGCACCCTTCACCCAGGATTTATAGCCCTCCTAGTAAAGTGGCTCGCCCCAAAGAGAAAAGGACTCTTGCTAGCCTCAAAAAACTGCGTAAACGCCGTCCGCGTAAGAAAGACTAACTGTTTAGAGTATTTTTATATTTTAGAAACTGTGATTTGTTATATTTTATAGACTTAAATCCCATTTTCTGGGAGCGGTGTAAAGGCTTTTGCGGAATTAGCCGGTTATTTTCTCCGTAAAGTACTCTGTAGTTGGTTTAACAGGCATAAAAGGCCGTGTCCTTACTGTACTGGTGTTTTAGAGGACATAAAAGCCATTTCTTCTGTATGTGTACTTTAGCAGACATAATTAGCAATTCTATGACGCAATACGCCAGATCCTCTTGAAACAGTATAGCTACCATGACGACGGCTAACAGCTGATGCTGTACACGTGGAGCCTTTTCTTTGTTCTCTGTTCCTTCTTTGTTCGGTCGACCAATCAGAGCGTTTTTTGCCTCTGTGTTGGAGATTGTATACGGAAACTCGTGGAGTTGAGTCAGTATGTGATTTTGTCCACAGCCTAGAACATCGGCTTTGGAACCTCCATGTTTCAGTCTTTAGCCCAACATTAGTAGGCTTAATTATAGAACGTATATCTGTTATCAAACTGATCATAACATAACATATCTCATTACTCACATATCTGCATTCATAACCATTCACACCTTAAACTTTGTACTGCTATTTACTGTCGGTTATTCATTATATTTGTTGATGGAATATTATATTTGGAATACTGATAAATAATCAGACACCCCAATCTTCTTGATATACTAAAGGTTAGAGAGACCGGTTACATATAACGATTGCGACTTACATTAAGTGGTTTGAAGTGAATCTAATGCTATTTTATAGGCCCTACATCTATTGTCTGTTGTTCTCTTTATATGTGACTAAAATTAGTGAAGGTCGGCAGATCAGTGTGCAGCATTGTGCAGTATTGTGTATGATTGTGACTGATAACAAAGCATCTCCTAAAGAATGCGCCATATACGTGAATCTATAGCCATCCCGTTGTGTCTAGTTTAAGTCATAACTCTGTTTACATATTTAGAGCGCCACGTCCTAAAGGAACTGTTAATATTTCCCGAAAGTGAATAATATTTGTCAGAGATTATATATTACGATCAGTCGAATAATACAGTAGGCCTACCCCGCAATACGGTTAGGCTTCCGAATCCAGTCTCCCGGGTATATCCAGCAGGTGAATGATCGCGCATAGACTGGCTTCGGCTAATGTAGTGTATCAAATACTTGTCATAGGCTAAAGACGATCTATCATCTAAAAGACATCCCAATTTGGTAGGTTAAACTGCTAAAGGTCTGAAAGCGCGAACAGATGTTGCCGAGTTCGCCTTATCATATGTAAATAAGAAACTAACAGTTGGCTTCCAAAAAAAGAGTTAATGTATCTAATGTAGATAGTTTTGGCTTCCTACAATTATTAGATCTAGTAACAAATTTGGAGGTTGAGCTTAAAACCATTAGTACAGATCATCAGAATGCATTAGAAAGAATAATCTCACTAGAAGCATCATTGGAGCTCATTTTAGCAGCTGATCCCAATAACAGTGAAACAAAAGCAAAAAGCATTCACTTAGGTATTGGCAAAGCAAGCAGTAAGAAGATTGAGCAGAAAAAAGGTCCAAACAAGAACTTGAAGCCATTTAATAATCGCAACTATAGGCCACAAAAAGATGTTAAAGTCTCTTTCGAAAACAATACTTCTCCAACTGAAAACAAGAGCCATCCACTACCCTCTACTCCAAGGCCTTTCTCTACCAACAATGCAGAAGAAATCAGCAATGAGCCCATTAAGCCATCTGTAAATGAACCTATGGCAGTGGAAGATGTATCAACAAGTCCAAACACTTGGAGGAAGCCAGCAAAAACAGCACCAAACAAACCTTGCAGCACACCTTCCATCCCATTCATCAAGATAAGTAACTTTTATGAAGAACTGGATCATGATTCAAAAATATCTCTCCTGATAAAAGAACAATCCGACTTTATTCAACAAATCAAAGAACACAAGAGTATTGCACAACCCCAAGAAATTCCAGATTATGACTCCCCCACATCTGCCATTGAGGTAAAAATGCTACCCTCGAAAACGACACCCCAATCACTGTCAAAGCTCTGCTATCTTCAAACTGGACAACTCCCTCTGAATGTCAATATCAGAGACCAGGAGGATGGAATGAAGACAGCAATAGTAACAGTCAACAGCAGAGGAATTAACATATTCATGCAACCATCGCTTTGGCCAGGGAATAAACCTTCAATAAGACTTCTCAAACATACCATTACTAATCGCCCTTTCTATAGCACTGTAAACCAAATACCACCAAAAGTCAACACTGTGAAGCAGGCACCTGCATTTAGAAAGACACTCCTGCCAACTCCTGTCTTTTATCATTAATGGACAAGCCACACTCTGTACCTCGAAATTTCAGCTGCTATGATAGAGCTCAAAAACTGTACCTTGCAGGATCCCATCATCATTTCCCTTGGGTCAAGCAAAATGATGCACTTAATAATATTCATACAAAACAAAGGAATCCAATCTATCATAACATGGCTCAACAGAACCCAGATCAAGTAGATCGGCATAATTGCTTTTAAGCTCTTTCGGCAACCAATTCTTCTAAACAACTTACAAGAGACACCACCAGATATTTCTAAACTACCTGAGAATATATCCTCAACTCCTTTTAAAATAATCACCTTCAACTGTAAGGGTTATGTTAGAAATATATCATACTGTATGTTAAATCCCTGCTAATTGAAGATCAACCTGATGCATTAGTTGTTCAAGAACACTGGCTCTCAGCTCGAGAATCTTTTTTATATTTTTCAACACCAGCACAGCTACCAAATGGGTACAAAGCTTACTATTGCATTTCAAATTTTAGTTCACTGGGCAACAGGGCTTCACTGTCATTAAACTCTGTATTAGAGGGACAAGGTATATCTGCGACCGATTACAACAAATATTTCTCCCTTCTAAACACCTTTATTGTCTCTACTCAGCGTTTTCGGCTACTTTCACAATAAAACAAAACCATTAGCCCAAAATATTTACTTACTTGCTTGCATATATACCTTTTCCCTTCAACTGTCTTTGTTAGCTAATTAAATAGATTCATTTGGTAATGTAAATTAAATTTCACTGTATGTTGCTACATTATATTATTTTTATTTTTTATGTTTATTGATGTGCCTTCTATTTTGTGGCTTGGTTGTGAGTCAGCGCGCCCGTCGGTCTAGTATATTTTTATTTTATAAAGTTTATTGTTTACCATATATTTACAACTGTCACTCCTAGCAACTCTAATCTGATATAATAACTAAGCTGGATATAGGGCCTTATCTTTCCGAATTGTTATTGTTATTGTCAATTGTCATAATGTGACCCTGTTAAGCTTAATTCAATATACAGTCCTACCGCTAGAGAAAAAAAAAAAAAAAAAAAAAAAATTTTAGTTGGAGTCTAAACAGCGAGTCCGAGGAGAGGGCGGTGTAGTAATTTTTGTGAAGGAAAGGCTGTTAGCTTATTCAATCCCGCCAACACCCCATAAAGTTATTAGCCGATAAGCAATATTGGGAGCCGCGAGATTGGGTAATTAACCAACTCGCGCCATCCCAATAAGAATGGGAAGGAAGCACACAATAGAGGGTCAGGGGCCAAACCCCTAACCCAAGGAGAACAGGTGGAGTTAACGGGAATACTCCACGGGGCGCCAACAAGGGTATTAACCAATCAGAGGGGGGAACGGCATCGATTGAGTAGCAGTAAGGCCACCGTGCAATATAACCAATAACCTATTAATCAGTGATTCAGTTATCTCAAGTGCAGCAGTGCTAGCGTAGGGTACAGCCAATTAGTTTAGTTAGGGGATCACGGGACTTTAGTTACCGTATCCCGCCTTGTACACATTCACAACATATCTATATCTTATAACCTTCTATTATACACCGAACTTCAGAACCCAGTCACTTTATTTCATCCTTATACACGGCGGGGACGCGTGGACTAAATTACCACAACCGGATAAATCGGGATCCCTCTTGGATCCCGTCACAGTAACTAAAACCGAGCTGCCGCCCCTAGTTAAACTCAAAGAACTCCACCCTAGCTAGTCGAACTCCACCGAGCAAACGAGATGAGTGAATCGGGCGAGACACCGACGCGGACCCCGGACGAAGACCTAACGATCCGCGAGGCCGCGACCAAACGATACAGGCCCACGACGCCGGAGCCATCGATAACGGGCGAACCGGAAGCACAGGACGAGGAGGGCCTGGAACCCGAAGTCGAGCCAAGAGAGAGAGAGAGCGAGACGGAGGGAGAGGGAGATGAGTCGACACGGAACGGAGAACGGCGCGCCGATGTCGCCGGCCAGCTACCGGCCGAGGGCGACGAGCGGCCCACCGAAACGGCGACGGTGGGGCCGACGGTGCGACGCCGGACGCGAAGAGACGGAGGAGAGATCGGTACCGATGTCGCCGGCCAGCTACAGGCCGAGGGCGACGGACGGCCCACCGGAACGGCGACGGTGGAGCCGCCGGTACGACGTCGAACCCGGAGGGACGGAGCAGAGGTCGGCGACGAGGACGTCGGGGTTTCTGAGCGACTTCGACGGGCCTACAACGCGACCCGGAAGTTGATAAACGACGCCAAGAAGAAAGGGGCGAAGATAGACGAGGTGAGACTGAGAAAGCGACTAGGTGAGTCGGATAGACACTTAAATTACCTAATACGTTTTGGGCAGAGAGAACTAGCCGGGGAGAGAGCAAAGGGAATTGCAGGCGAACTGTTCGAACTATGGGAGTGTGGGAGTATGGGACCTAGCGTAGCGCCAGTGTACATAGGGCCATACTTGGTCGATGCCCGGGGAGTGAAACCAGTGGGTTGGAAGGGACCAGAGGAGGGCGAATCCGAGGCTAACACCGAGGATTCGGCCTCGTCGGTCGGAGAAAGCTCCGAAAAGGGGGGGAAAGCTAGTAGGTCGGGAAGGCGGGGGAAGTCCGTCGTAACCGATAAGTCTGCTACATCCTCCGCGAAAGAAAGAGCGGTGAGAAAAATAGGGGCCACATACCGTCTCAGCATGGCAGAGCAAGGTCAGAGAGAAATGAAGGAACGGCTAGAGGAGGGAAGAGTGCGGTTAGAGAGGGAAGCGGTATTGCTTAGAGAAACCGGAGAAAGGGCCGAAAGGGCTTTGGAAAGCCTAAGGGAGTATGATGAGATAGAGGAAAGGGAGTGTAGGGAGCGGGAAGCGAGGGAGGAAAAGGAACGCGAGGAGCGTGAGGCGAGAATGGAAAAGGAACGCAAGGAGCGTGAGGCGGAACGCGAGGAGCGTGAGGCGAGAATGGAAAAGGAACGCAAGGAGCGTGAGGCGAGAATGGAAAAGGAACGCAAGGAGCGTGAGGCGGAACGCAAGGAACGTGAGGCGAGATTGGAAAAGGAACGCAAGGAGCGTGAGGCGAGAAAGGAAAAGGAACGTAAAGAGCGTGGGGCGAGACGAAGGGAGAGCATTAAGAGTACCGCAGACTCGGCCATCAAGGACACCCAGGAGCGTGAAGGGATAGTGGCAAAGGGTGAAGAGGAACGCAAGAAATTAGAGGAACGGCAGAGTGAGTATGCAAAAAATATAATTAAAGGGACGCACGAGTTGGAATACGTGCAAGTGGGAGCGCCGTCTGAAAGAGGGGCCGGTTCGAGTATTTTTGAGGAGCCGAGGGCCGTAGACGTATTTGTTAATACTCCACTGACAGGGACCGCACGACAGACTCAAGACTGGTGCGACCGTACGAGCGGGGGGGGTAATAATAATAATAATGGTACAGTAGACGTTGTTGATATTAATAGTACCGTATGGGATAACGCTAATCAAACCTTTATTACAGGAAATACTTTG
>JAUCBJ010005481.1:0-21914 GCA_032718475.1 Nemertoderma westbladi
GGATCTGTTGGAACAACTGGAAGGTGAGTGAGATGGGATCTGTTGGAACAACTGGAAGGTGAGTGAGATGGGATCTGTTGGAACAACTGGAAGGTGAGTGAGATGGGATCTGTTGGAACAACTGGAAGGTGAGTGAGATGGGATCTGTTGGAACAACTGGAAGGTGAGTGAGATGGGATCTGTTGGAACAACTGGAAGGTGAGTGAGATGGGATCTGTTGGAACAACTGGAAGGTGAGTGAGATGGGATCTGTTGGAACAACTGGAAGGTGAGTGAGATGGGATCTGTTGGAACAACTGGAAGGTGAGTGAGATGGGATCTGTTGGAACAACTGGAAGGTGAGTGAGATGGGATCTGTTGGAACAACTGGAAGGTGAGTGAGATGGGATCTGTTGGAACAACTGGAAGGTGAGTGAGATGGGATCTGTTGGAACAACTGGAAGGTGAGTGAGATGGGATCTGTTGGAACAACTGGAAGGTGAGTGAGATGGGATCTGTTGGAACAACTGGAAGGTGAGTGAGATGGGATCTGTTGGAACAACTGGAAGGTGAGTGAGATGGGATCTGTTGGAACAACTGGAAGGTGAGTGAGATGGGATCTGTTGGAACAACTGGAAGGTGAGTGAGATGGGATCTGTTGGAACAACTGGAAGGTGAGTGAGATGGGATCTGTTGGAACAACTGGAAGGTGAGTGAGATGGGATCTGTTGGAACAACTGGAAGGTGAGTGAGATGGGATCTGTTGGAACAACTGGAAGGTGAGTGAGATGGGATCTGTTGGAACAACTGGAAGGTGAGTGAGATGGGATCTGTTGGAACAACTGGAAGGTGAGTGAGATGGGATCTGTTGGAACAACTGGAAGGTGAGTGAGATGGGATCTGTTGGAACAACTGGAAGGTGAGTGAGATGGGATCTGTTGGAACAACTGGAAGGTGAGTGAGATGGGATCTGTTGGAACAACTGGAAGGTGAGTGAGATGGGATCTGTTGGAACAACTGGAAGGTGAGTGAGATGGGATCTGTTGGAACAACTGGAAGGTGAGTGAGATGGGATCTGTTGGAACAACTGGAAGGTGAGTGAGATGGGATCTGTTGGAACAACTGGAAGGTGAGTGAGATGGGATCTGTTGGAACAACTGGAAGGTGAGTGAGATGGGATCTGTTGGAACAACTGGAAGGTGAGTGAGATGGGATCTGTTGGAACAACTGGAAGGTGAGTGAGATGGGATCTGTTGGAACAACTGGAAGGTGAGTGAGATGGGATCTGTTGGAACAACTGGAAGGTGAGTGAGATGGGATCTGTTGGAACAACTGGAAGGTGAGTGAGATGGGATCTGTTGGAACAACTGGAAGGTGAGTGAGATGGGATCTGTTGGAACAACTGGAAGGTGAGTGAGATGGGATCTGTTGGAACAACTGGAAGGTGAGTGAGATGGGATCTGTTGGAACAACTGGAAGGTGAGTGAGATGGGATCTGTTGGAACAACTGGAAGGTGAGTGAGATGGGATCTGTTGGAACAACTGGAAGGTGAGTGAGATGGGATCTGTTGGAACAACTGGAAGGTGAGTGAGATGGGATCTGTTGGAACAACTGGAAGGTGAGTGAGATGGGATCTGTTGGAACAACTGGAAGGTGAGTGAGATGGGATCTGTTGGAACAACTGGAAGGTGAGTGAGATGGGATCTGTTGGAACAACTGGAAGGTGAGTGAGATGGGATCTGTTGGAACAACTGGAAGGTGAGTGAGATGGGATCTGTTGGAACAACTGGAAGGTGAGTGAGATGGGATCTGTTGGAACAACTGGAAGGTGAGTGAGATGGGATCTGTTGGAACAACTGGAAGGTGAGTGAGATGGGATCTGTTGGAACAACTGGAAGGTGAGTGAGATGGGATCTGTTGGAACAACTGGAAGGTGAGTGAGATGGGATCTGTTGGAACAACTGGAAGGTGAGTGAGATGGGATCTGTTGGAACAACTGGAAGGTGAGTGAGATGGGATCTGTTGGAACAACTGGAAGGTGAGTGAGATGGGATCTGTTGGAACAACTGGAAGGTGAGTGAGATGGGATCTGTTGGAACAACTGGAAGGTGAGTGAGATGGGATCTGTTGGAACAACTGGAAGGTGAGTGAGATGGGATCTGTTGGAACAACTGGAAGGTGAGTGAGATGGGATCTGTTGGAACAACTGGAAGGTGAGTGAGATGGGATCTGTTGGAACAACTGGAAGGTGAGTGAGATGGGATCTGTTGGAACAACTGGAAGGTGAGTGAGATGGGATCTGTTGGAACAACTGGAAGGTGAGTGAGATGGGATCTGTTGGAACAACTGGAAGGTGAGTGAGATGGGATCTGTTGGAACAACTGGAAGGTGAGTGAGATGGGATCTGTTGGAACAACTGGAAGGTGAGTGAGATGGGATCTGTTGGAACAACTGGAAGGTGAGTGAGATGGGATCTGTTGGAACAACTGGAAGGTGAGTGAGATGGGATCTGTTGGAACAACTGGAAGGTGAGTGAGATGGGATCTGTTGGAACAACTGGAAGGTGAGTGAGATGGGATCTGTTGGAACAACTGGAAGGTGAGTGAGATGGGATCTGTTGGAACAACTGGAAGGTGAGTGAGATGGGATCTGTTGGAACAACTGGAAGGTGAGTGAGATGGGATCTGTTGGAACAACTGGAAGGTGAGTGAGATGGGATCTGTTGGAACAACTGGAAGGTGAGTGAGATGGGATCTGTTGGAACAACTGGAAGGTGAGTGAGATGGGATCTGTTGGAACAACTGGAAGGTGAGTGAGATGGGATCTGTTGGAACAACTGGAAGGTGAGTGAGATGGGATCTGTTGGAACAACTGGAAGGTGAGTGAGATGGGATCTGTTGGAACAACTGGAAGGTGAGTGAGATGGGATCTGTTGGAACAACTGGAAGGTGAGTGAGATGGGATCTGTTGGAACAACTGGAAGGTGAGTGAGATGGGATCTGTTGGAACAACTGGAAGGTGAGTGAGATGGGATCTGTTGGAACAACTGGAAGGTGAGTGAGATGGGATCTGTTGGAACAACTGGAAGGTGAGTGAGATGGGATCTGTTGGAACAACTGGAAGGTGAGTGAGATGGGATCTGTTGGAACAACTGGAAGGTGAGTGAGATGGGATCTGTTGGAACAACTGGAAGGTGAGTGAGATGGGATCTGTTGGAACAACTGGAAGGTGAGTGAGATGGGATCTGTTGGAACAACTGGAAGGTGAGTGAGATGGGATCTGTTGGAACAACTGGAAGGTGAGTGAGATGGGATCTGTTGGAACAACTGGAAGGTGAGTGAGATGGGATCTGTTGGAACAACTGGAAGGTGAGTGAGATGGGATCTGTTGGAACAACTGGAAGGTGAGTGAGATGGGATCTGTTGGAACAACTGGAAGGTGAGTGAGATGGGATCTGTTGGAACAACTGGAAGGTGAGTGAGATGGGATCTGTTGGAACAACTGGAAGGTGAGTGAGATGGGATCTGTTGGAACAACTGGAAGGTGAGTGAGATGGGATCTGTTGGAACAACTGGAAGGTGAGTGAGATGGGATCTGTTGGAACAACTGGAAGGTGAGTGAGATGGGATCTGTTGGAACAACTGGAAGGTGAGTGAGATGGGATCTGTTGGAACAACTGGAAGGTGAGTGAGATGGGATCTGTTGGAACAACTGGAAGGTGAGTGAGATGGGATCTGTTGGAACAACTGGAAGGTGAGTGAGATGGGATCTGTTGGAACAACTGGAAGGTGAGTGAGATGGGATCTGTTGGAACAACTGGAAGGTGAGTGAGATGGGATCTGTTGGAACAACTGGAAGGTGAGTGAGATGGGATCTGTTGGAACAACTGGAAGGTGAGTGAGATGGGATCTGTTGGAACAACTGGAAGGTGAGTGAGATGGGATCTGTTGGAACAACTGGAAGGTGAGTGAGATGGGATCTGTTGGAACAACTGGAAGGTGAGTGAGATGGGATCTGTTGGAACAACTGGAAGGTGAGTGAGATGGGATCTGTTGGAACAACTGGAAGGTGAGTGAGATGGGATCTGTTGGAACAACTGGAAGGTGAGTGAGATGGGATCTGTTGGAACAACTGGAAGGTGAGTGAGATGGGATCTGTTGGAACAACTGGAAGGTGAGTGAGATGGGATCTGTTGGAACAACTGGAAGGTGAGTGAGATGGGATCTGTTGGAACAACTGGAAGGTGAGTGAGATGGGATCTGTTGGAACAACTGGAAGGTGAGTGAGATGGGATCTGTTGGAACAACTGGAAGGTGAGTGAGATGGGATCTGTTGGAACAACTGGAAGGTGAGTGAGATGGGATCTGTTGGAACAACTGGAAGGTGAGTGAGATGGGATCTGTTGGAACAACTGGAAGGTGAGTGAGATGGGATCTGTTGGAACAACTGGAAGGTGAGTGAGATGGGATCTGTTGGAACAACTGGAAGGTGAGTGAGATGGGATCTGTTGGAACAACTGGAAGGTGAGTGAGATGGGATCTGTTGGAACAACTGGAAGGTGAGTGAGATGGGATCTGTTGGAACAACTGGAAGGTGAGTGAGATGGGATCTGTTGGAACAACTGGAAGGTGAGTGAGATGGGATCTGTTGGAACAACTGGAAGGTGAGTGAGATGGGATCTGTTGGAACAACTGGAAGGTGAGTGAGATGGGATCTGTTGGAACAACTGGAAGGTGAGTGAGATGGGATCTGTTGGAACAACTGGAAGGTGAGTGAGATGGGATCTGTTGGAACAACTGGAAGGTGAGTGAGATGGGATCTGTTGGAACAACTGGAAGGTGAGTGAGATGGGATCTGTTGGAACAACTGGAAGGTGAGTGAGATGGGATCTGTTGGAACAACTGGAAGGTGAGTGAGATGGGATCTGTTGGAACAACTGGAAGGTGAGTGAGATGGGATCTGTTGGAACAACTGGAAGGTGAGTGAGATGGGATCTGTTGGAACAACTGGAAGGTGAGTGAGATGGGATCTGTTGGAACAACTGGAAGGTGAGTGAGATGGGATCTGTTGGAACAACTGGAAGGTGAGTGAGATGGGATCTGTTGGAACAACTGGAAGGTGAGTGAGATGGGATCTGTTGGAACAACTGGAAGGTGAGTGAGATGGGATCTGTTGGAACAACTGGAAGGTGAGTGAG
Organism: Nemertoderma westbladi; assembly: GCA_032718475.1. Lineage (NCBI taxonomy): Eukaryota > Metazoa > Xenacoelomorpha > Nemertodermatida > Nemertodermatidae > Nemertoderma > Nemertoderma westbladi. The sequence continues at coordinate 5,178 of JAUCBJ010005481.1, forward strand.
ATGGGATCTGTTGGAACAACTGGAAGGTGAGTGAGATGGGATCTGTTGGAACAACTGGAAGGTGAGTGAGATGGGATCTGTTGGAACAACTGGAAGGTGAGTGAGATGGGATCTGTTGGAACAACTGGAAGGTGAGTGAGATGGGATCTGTTGGAACAACTGGAAGGTGAGTGAGATGGGATCTGTTGGAACAACTGGAAGGTGAGTGAGATGGGATCTGTTGGAACAACTGGAAGGTGAGTGAGATGGGATCTGTTGGAACAACTGGAAGGTGAGTGAGATGGGATCTGTTGGAACAACTGGAAGGTGAGTGAGATGGGATCTGTTGGAACAACTGGAAGGTGAGTGAGATGGGATCTGTTGGAACAACTGGAAGGTGAGTGAGATGGGATCTGTTGGAACAACTGGAAGGTGAGTGAGATGGGATCTGTTGGAACAACTGGAAGGTGAGTGAGATGGGATCTGTTGGAACAACTGGAAGGTGAGTGTGATGGGATCTGTTGGAACAACTGGAAGGTGAGTGAGATGGGATCTGTTGGAACAACTGGAAGGTGAGTGAGATGGGATCTGTTGGAACAACTGGAAGGTGAGTGAGATTGGATCTGTTGGAACAACTGGAAGGTGAGTGTGATGGGATCTGTTGGAACAACTGGAAGGTGAGTGAGATTGGATCTGTTGGAACAACTGGAAGGTGAGTGTGATGGGATCTGTTGGAACAACTGGAATGTGAGTGAGATGGGATCTGTTGGAACAACTGGAAGGTGAGTGAGATTGGATCTGTTGGAACAACTGGAAGGTGAGTGTGATGGGATCTGTTGGAACAACTGGAAGGTGAGTGAGATGGGATCTGTTGGAACAACTGGAAGGTGAGTGAGATGGGATCTGTTGGAACAACTGGAAGGTGAGTGAGATTGGATCTGTTGGAACAACTGGAAGGTGAGTGAGATGGGATCTGTTGGAACAACTGGAAGGTGAGTGAGATGGGATCTGTTGGAACAACTGGAAGGTGAGTGAGATGTGATCTGTTGGAACAACTGGAAGGTGAGTAAGATGGGATCTGTTGGAACAACTGGAAGGTGAGTGAGATGGGATCTGTTGGAACAACTGGAAGGTGAGTGAGATGGGATCTGTTGGAATAACTGGAAGGTGAGTGAGGTGGGATCTGTTGGAACAACTGGCAGGTGAGTGAGGTGGGATCTGTAAGAACAACTGAGAGGTGAGTGAGATGGGATCTGTTGGAACAAGTGGAAGGTGAGTGAGATGGGATCTGTTGGAACAACTGGAAGGTGAGTGAGATGGGATCTGTTGGAACAACTGAGAGGTGAGTGAGATGGGATCTGTTGGAACAACTGGAAGGTGAGTGAGATGGGATCTGTTGGAACAACTGGAAGGTGAGTGAGATGGGATCTGTTGGAACAACTGGAAGGTGAGTGAGATGGGATCTGTTGGAACAACTGGAAGGTGAGTGAGATGGGATCTGTTGGAACAACTGGAAGGTGAGTGAGATTGGATCTGTTGGAACAACTGGAAGGTGTGTGAGATGGGATCTGTTGGAACAACTGGAAGGTGAGTGAGATGGGATCTGTTGGAACAACTGGAAGGTGAGTGAGATGGGATCTGTTGGAACAACTGGAAGGTGAGTGAGATGGGATCTGTTGGAACAACTGGAAGGTGAGTGAGATGGGATCTGTTGGAACAACTGGAAGGTGAGTGTGATGGGATCTGTTGGAACAACTGGAAGGTGAGTGAGATGGGATCTGTTGGAACAACTGGAACGTGAGTGAGATGGGATCTGTTGGAACAACTGGAAGGTGAGTGAGATTGGATCTGTTGGAACAACTGGAAGGTGAGTGAGATGGGATCTGTTGGAACAACTGGAAGGTGAGTGAGATGGGATCTGTTGGAACAACTGGAAGGTGAGTGAGATTGGATCTGTTAGAACAACTGGAAGGTGAGTGTGATGGGATCTGTTGGAACAACTGGAAGGTGAGTGAGATGGGATCTGTTGGAACAACTGGAAGGTGAGTGAGATGGGATCTGTTGGAACAACTGGAAGGTGAGTGAGATGTGATCTGTTGGAACAACTGGAAGGTGAGTAAGATGGGATCTGTTGGAACAACTGGAAGGTGAGTGAGATGGGATCTGTTGGAACAACTGGAAGGTGAGTGAGATGGGATCTGTTGGAACAACTGGAAGGTGAGTGAGATGGGATCTGTTGGAACAACTGGGAGGTGAGTGAGATGGGATCTGTTGGAACAACTGGAAGGTGAGTGAGATGGGATCTGTTGGAACAACTGGAAGGTGAGTGAGATGGGATCTGTTGGAACAACTGGAAGGTGAGTGAGATGGGATCTGTTGGAACAACTGGAAGGTGAGTGAGATGGGATCTGTTGGAACAACTGGAAGGTGAGTGAGATGGGATCTGTTGGAACAACTGGAAGGTGAGTGAGATGGGATCTGTTGGAACAACTGGAAGGTGAGTGAGATGGGATCTGTTGGAACAACTGGAAGGTGAGTGAGATGGGATCTGTTGGAACAACTGGGAGGTGAGTGAGATGGGATCTGTTGGAACAACTGGAAGGTGAGTGAGATGGGATCTGTTGGAACAACTGGGAGGTGAGTGTGATGGTATCTGTTGGAACAACTGGGAAGTGAGTGAGATGGGATCTGTTGGAACAACTGGAAGGTGAGTGAGATGGGATCTGTTGGAACAACTGGAAGGTGAGTGAGATGGGATCTGTTGGAACAACTGGAAGGTGAGTGAGATGGGATCTGTTGGAACAACTGGAAGGTGAGTGAGATGGGATCTGTTGGAACAACTGGAAGGTGAGTGAGATGGGATCTGTTGGAACAACTGGAAGGTGAGTGAGATGGGATCTGTTGGAACAACTGGGAGGTGAGTGTGATGGGATCTGTCTCTCACTGCAATTCTAAACAAACGAATTTGTTAAAATAATCTTTGGTAACATTAATGGTATTTATTAAACTTCCAGGAAGTAAAATTATATATTGTTTTGCTTTAGTAACCTTATTTTGTGGGGAAATTTATGATATTAAAGAATAGTATGCAATTCTAATTAACGAGGTAGCAATTTTTTTTTATTTTTTTTTATAAAATAAATATTATTTTATTTTATAAACTTTACTTTGTATCTTTAACAAGGTCATTTAACAAGTCCTTTAACGAGGCTAAATTTGGTTCGGATTGATTGGAAATTAATTTTGTGTGTTAGGGTAGATTGAATGACTTAGAAATATATCGGCGTTCGATAAGTTAACGTATTTTTTCCATCTTATTTATTAAAGATAATTGATTTCAAATCACTTTCTATCATAAATAATAATTTAATTAAAGTGATGTTCATAATGTTTTGCAATTAATGCGTCACGAGGTAGGAGAGACATTGTATTGGCAAAACAGAATGAATACAGGACATGTAATGGTAGGCATGTAATGGCATGTAATGGTCATGTTTAACTATAATTTATTTATAGAAAAAATTATTAGAAATCTCAATAATTTTCTAGAATCTGCAATCGAACTTCGACGGGCGACGATAACTGTTCGAATTTGTGTTGTCATCGGGGCTACGACACGTTGATGGAAGAGGTCGAGTACAACTGTCGTTGTAGGTAGGTTGTCATGGTAACATGTGGTCATTTTATATGAATAAGAAAATAGATATTCTTCTGGAATGGTAGTCTAATAATCAAATGGATAACATCCAGTAATGAAACAGCATACAGTCTTAAGTCTGACTGTAAGCATAGCATGTAAACGTTCGTGGAGCCTTCGCGCAGCACGATAACACATACGTACCAAGTTTGGTTTAATTTCATCAATGATTGACCGACTTATTTCGGTTTTTATCAAAATTCTGAAACTACCGGTACCCACTGACAGACACTCTCAGAAATTTACGACGATGATGACAGACGACGACAAGAGACAACTCGTTGATGGTACTCCTATGCTAAGGCTTCGCTCACTTCGTGGCTCGCCCCACAAGGCACAATACAGTACTATGTACTGTTACTCTACCCTTCTGGTATCCCAAACAATAAGGGTGAACCATCTGGGCCCATGTGAAGTATACCAGGTTTTCACTAAAAACCCTGGTTACAGAACGGCTGAATCTAACCAAAACAATAAACCCATTTGTCTCTGTATATGTTATAAGATAGAAATAAGTGTTAGAAAACACATAATTAGGAAACATTAAAAAAAATACAAATTCTTCATTTATAAAAATTTAATATAATTGCGACTGAAAAGGGAAAACCCGGTCGGTATAATATGTTATAATATAATACGTAATGAAAAACATAAAATGAGTGAACGATACGTGAGAAACGGACTCAAAATGGCCATTTTGAGTCCGTTTCTAATGTATAATCCACTTATTTTATATTTTTGATTACGTATTTTGCTATTTGAATTATTTTCGATTTATCTTAATTATTTATTATTTTATTACTTTTTCCAGAACAATCTGGTGCTGCTACATTAAATGTAAAACCTGTAGAAAAATTGTGGAGAGAAACGTTTGCAAGTGAATGTGTTTCAGAGTTGTTATAATGAAAGAATTCGCTGACCGATGTCAATGTTATTGTCTGCAAATAACGCTAAGCATAAAACGTTATGTCGCATGGAGTTTGGAAGATACCTTAAAGTGTAATACAGAATGAACTGTCGATAATGTTACCCAACCTGCTGGTTGCATAATTATAACTAATGTATATTATTATTTTAATAATGTTGTTGTAACTACCTTGAGCCAGATTTATGTTGCTACCTGTACGTAAACCATATCAAAACTGTAGTATTTAGTTTTAGTTTTAGTTGTATTGTTTATTAATAATAGGTACCTTTTACTTAAGTATGTAATGTTTATTTAAATTCGTTTTTTTTAGGTTACATAATTTATAAAGAGTTACATATTTTATTTTCGCGGTAAAAATTAACTATCAAATTGAACTTAAACAAAATGTGGCCCACTAAATAGTATGTTGTGTATGTAATTTTACTCTAAAATGGAAAATATTTAATTAAAAGAAAGATTATGTGTTGAGAATCTCTCCATAGCCCGCGGTTCGGTTTGGTTGACATTGCTGTTCTGTGCGGCAGTGCCGATCTACCCGAACCGAAACTTGGTCACCGTTTCTCTCGACGCGTTGTCAAAGGAAGAACGAATATCCTCGAATGGGTTCCCGTTAAATGGATATCCTCGATTATCTTGGTAAACTTCTTGGTTGACAATCCAGTCCAGTCCCACCTTAGGTCAAACATTTACTGTGTCATCTGCTGTCGTCACAAGAGAACGCAACTCATCTTATTCTACTCCACTGGGCGAATGCTGGCCTGTAGCAATCAATGGGGTAATGCCGATATGCGTAGACTTTAGGCCTAGTGCTTCATTCAGTGCGACTACCTATGTATGTATGTTGGGAGCTCTTGCCTCTTCCTCCAACTCTTTCGTCTCTACTTGTTGATCTACTTGTTTATGTGACCCAGTTACAGGCCTAAATCGCACGTTGTGCCATATCACAGTGTCACCCGCCGTAAAATGTTCTACTTTTTAATACCTTAACCTAATACTTTAAAATACCTGAGTGTTTAAAGCTCATCTATCCCATCATAGTAGACATGTACCGAACATCAAGAGTCCCACAAGAAATGAAAACAAATAAGTTGGTGCCAGTTCCCAAGAAGGGCAACCTAACACTCTATGGTTCTTTTCGGGGAATCTCATTGATCTCAATTGCTACAAAGCTATACTGCAGAATTATATTAAATCGCATCAGGGATCCCATTGATAGACTGCTCCGTGGAAATCAGAATGGGTTCCGTAAAGGTCGTGGGACCATGGAACCCATTTTGGCACTTCGAAGGATAATTGAAGAATTATCAAAAAAGAAAGACAGGCATCTGGCTGTTATCTTTGTTGACTTCTTCAAGGCCTTTGATTCAGTCTCTCGCTCACGTATGTTCAGCATACTTTCATTATATGGGATTCCTGATGAAATTATTGCAGCAATAAGATCAGTATACGATGGTTCGACAACATTTGTGTCTACTGTTGACGGTGACACAGAACCATTTGAAGTGTTATGGGGCGTCCTCCAAGGAGACACACTTGTACCATTCTTGTTCATTATTGTGGTTGACTATGTTCTACGCATGTCCTTAGATCATCATAATGATGATGGGGTGATGATAACTCCACCTACTGGCTCCAGAAGTCGAGGAAATCCTGCCAAGTACCTAACTGATCTAGACTTTGCTGATGAATTAGGAGTACTCTCAGAATCATTAGAGGGAGCCCAACGGCTCCTCAGCTCATTAGAACATGCTGCTTCTAGTGTTGGTCTTTTTATTAACTCCAGAAAGACCAAAATTTTGACAGTTAACTTTGAAAGTCCTCAGCAAGTCTCTGATCGGATGAGCATAAGCTCAAAGGATGGTATGCTTGAGCATGTGGACGACTTCTGTTACCTGGGATCATGGATCCGGAAGTCAGGTGAGGACCTTCGAATACGTAAGGGAAAGGCATTGGCAGCCTTGAATAGGCTTTCCAGGATTTGGAAGTCACCGAGAATTAATCGGAAACTTAAGGTCCGATTATTTAGAGCAGCAGTAGTTCCAGTACTCCTCTACGGGAGTCCATGCTGGGCTCTAACTGCTGAGGACACCAAATCTCTGGATGGCACATTCACAAGAATGCTACGCCGGGTTCATTGTGTCAAGTACAATGCACACATCTCCAACCAGACACTATATAACATTGGAGGTGTCTCATTGGTTCCCCCAAGCTTGACACTAGAACAAAATCGCCTCCGCTTTGCAGGACATTACTTTCGCCGTGAGGACCAACCAGCCAGTGCATAATCTTGTACTTTGGCAGCCTCATGGAGTGAATAAGCATGGTGGACAGCCCATGACTTTCTTGAGACGCATCTTAAAGGACACTGGCCTCGAAGATGCGGATGATCTAGCAAATGTCATGGGTGATAGGGAATTGTGGCGGTGCAATTTTGTTGACAAGACGGCACAGCATTGATAAAAATGCAGCTGCAATGCAGCATGCCTATCCTAGTAGTAGTAGTAGTCGTAAAATGTTCTACTTTTTATTCATGCTTCTCTATCAACGTTGTTACGTACATTTGTTTTATTTTAGAGGGTATGGAAAATGCCATTTAATTATAAAAAAATGCAATTGATGGAAAAATGATAGATATAACGAGTTTATATATTCCATTCTTTATATCTTTCAAAATGGAAATGGCAATTTTTTGCGCGTAGATTTTGACAATTTTTTGTGAACCCTTTTTATATTGGTTATCCCTAACATTGTTTATTGGTAAATGTGCTATATCTCACAGTCTGCGTTTATTATATGTTATGTAACATAACTACCTTTTTTATAAGTTTATGAGATAAAGATAAAGAAAGGTAGGTAATTAATTATATTAAATGTTATTTGTGTGAAATTCCAAGAATAACTTTAAATTTATTATACGTAATGTTATAATAATTATTCTAAATGTTAAATAACCATACCGATATCTTTCTCACGGATAATTAGGAATTTGGAAAAGTTTTGGGCCCCTTGGAAGAATACCAGACTTTCTACCGTTATATTTCACTTTGCAGTTACCCCCATGTGAAGAATAGCAGGTTTTCTTTCACCAAAAACACAGGTTACAGAAGGGCTGAATTTAACCAAAACAATAAACGAATTAGTATATGTACAGGTTATAAGACAGAAATAAGTGCTATAAAACACTTAATAAAGATAAATTAAAAAAAATAAAAATCTTCATATTTAAAATTCCAATAAAAAGTCGACCGAAAAGTGAAATCCTGGTATTCTTCAGATGGGCGAAGTTTTGAAATGATTCTTAAGAAATGATTACCAACTATGATTTTTATTGAGATAATGCGTACAATACTATTGAGAAATACAAGATTCCATTCATACAGATGTCTAGTTGCAAATTGTTTATGTTTATTGAGGCTTCAATGAATTTCAATCTCGATATAAGTTCAGAATTTCATAGTTGAATATAAATTTAAACATCTATCCACACCTTAGTTTTTCATCATGCGATACAAATAACCATTTTCATTACTTAACAACTCAGTAGGAGTTCCAAATTCAACTAGACGCCCACTTTCCATAACTATAATTCGATCCGAATCAATGATAGTATTTATCCTGTGAGCTATTGTAAGAACAGTACAATCTGAAAATTTTCTTCTAATTGTTTCTTGAATTATGGAATCAGTTATCATATCAACATTAGCAGTAGCTTCATCAACGACAATGATGGTGTTTTTCCTCAATAGGGCTCTAGCCAGACATATAAGCTGTCTTTCACCAACACTATAATTAGATCCGTATTCGTCTACTTTTGAATTCAAACCATTATTTTCTTCTGAGGAAACGTTTGATCTGAAACTAAGCTTTCGGAATATCTTTGGTAATTCTTTCTTGGTATTATAAGATAAGCCAGTGGCATGATTTTCTTTTAGTTCTTGATTACCACCACGATCTCTGATAAGAGTTTCAAGTTTAACATCACGTAAGGCTGTCCATAAATCACAATCGGAAAATTCATGAAATGGATCGAGATTGTAACGCAAAGTTCCAGAGAACAAGATAGGATCTTGAGGAATTATGGACATATTCCGTCTTAGTTCATGTATATTTATAAAGCTAATGTCTATACCACCTACCATTATACTACCAGTAGTTTCTGTTAACTGGAACAAGGCAGCAACTAAAGAACTTTTTCCTGCCCCTGTGCGACCAACAATGCCTACTTTTTCTTTAGCTTCTATAGTAAAAGTAACATTGTCTAATACTTGCGGTAATGATTCATGATAGGATAAGCCAACCTCTTTAAAGGTGATGTTAGGATTTTCTTTAAAATTCAATTTAGTACCACTTTTTCTATTAATATTAACTTCTTGTTGTAGACGGGTATAACTAAAAATCCTTCCTACTGAAATCATAAGCTCCTCTAGTTCTGCGGTTAGACGAACAACCAGTTGAAATACTGCAGTCAATGCGAATGAATAAGTTAGTGATAAACCAATTGCTCCAGCAGTAACAGATGTAGAACGCACCACAGCCATAATCGCGGTCAGTGTGATAAACAAGGCGCATATACCATCCAATGAACTTGAAAACCAGCGAGAAATAGCTATAAACACGACCCACGTCCGAGAATGATTATCAAGGTGACCATATAGTTCTTCTTTGAATCTTGCCTGGGCGTTAAATGCGCGTATAACCATGAGACCATCTATTGTCACTGAAATATGTTGAAAAATTGGGTTGCGAAAATTACTTTCCAGTTTCTTAACCTGGCGTGAAGAACGTAAGTAATACTTACGTACTACCAAAATTATTATAACTAACGGTATAGTTGTTGGTAAAACCCATGGATTGACAGCGACTATAAAAGCAACTACACCTATACATTTAACGAGGATGTCAAGAAATAAACCCAACATTATTACAAGCAGGCCATCTATGATTCCTATATCCTTTGAGAATTTATTTAAAATATCGCCCACACTGTTAGTATCAAAGAAGTACGAAGTTGCGTGAAGAACTCTTTTAAACATGTCATTATGTAGATGGTAGGCTCCGCGTAGTATTGTACTATAAACACAAGTTGATGAAAGAAAAGAAAATAAATATGTGATAGCGATTAGACTGGCGTATACAATTAGGACAGAGCTTCTATTGATTTGCACACCAAACATATTCATAAATTGGTGCATGAATTCCATTTGTGTGGAAGTTTGACTTGAATTTGAATAAGTAAGGTTGTAATGAAAACTTTGATTGTTTGAAAGGTGTGTAGTAGTCTCGTATACCGCCCATTGTGATAGCCAAATTTCACACAATATCGATAATAATTGAGCCAAACATAATAGAAATAATGCCAATAACACTCTACTATATCCCGTTGCACTAAGGTAATAATTATAGTAGCCTGGATGCAGCGACCTGTTATACAAAGAAACGGAATCTTTCACGTTCACTTCTGCATTATCCTCGAATTGTTTGTTCACCTTGTTCTTGCAAGTATTAGTAATAGGTGCATGATTGGGGTTAGGAATTTCTTGAGAAGAAATAAATTCTGTGTATTTTGCAATATCATTATAAGTTCCAAAGGCAACAGACTTCCCCTTGTCAAGTACCAGAATTCGAGAGGCCTGTCTTAAAAACTGAAGTTGGTGTGTTACCAAAATAACCGTTTTATCCTTAAGATATCCCTCTATACATTGCTCAAATATATGTTTGCTAACAGTCATGTCAACAGCTGATAAAGGATCATCAAGAAGATATATATCCGCATCCGCGTAAACAGCTCTTGCTAAAGATATCCGGGCCTTCTGACCCCCAGATAACAATAATCCGCGTTCACCAACAAATGTCTGGTGACGAAATGGAAAATTCGCAATATCATCTGATAGAGCACAAGCCTTTACTACTTCTTGATATTTAAGTTCATTAAATACTGCACCAAATATAATGTTTTCCATTACTGTACCAGAGAATATCCAACCCTGTTGAGGTGCGTAGCTGCATTTTTTCTGACAGGTAACTCTTCCATAAGATGCGGGAAGTTCTCCCAAAATAGCATGTAAAACCGACGACTTCCCGGCCCCAACATTTCCAATCACGTATATAAGTTCCCCATTACAGGCCTCAAAATCAACACCCGCAAGAATAGGCAAACTATTTGTGTCTGATTTATCGCACATAGCTACAACAGAATCAAAAATAATTGCGATATTATCATCATTATATGAAGAACTCATTGTTCCAATAGTAGTAGATGGCAGTAGAAGAGGTATTTCTACATCACTTTCATTTGTTCTAGAATTCAACTGGTATCCACTGACCAGGAAATGCCCAATACGCTTCAAAGATACATGGATATGGAAAAATTCCATACAAGATTTTACAGCGATGAAGAGGATGAAAAATCGTAAAACGTAGAGTAAACTTAGAACTGAAAATACCGTCGCCGCATCTAATGACATGCCGAATACCATTGTGTAGGAAACAAAGCAAAGAAAGGTTATTATTAAAACTAACCTGTCATAAAAACAAGAGTGAATAGCCTCGCTAATGAACAATCTCTTAATAGTTTTAATCTCAGCATTGCGAGAACATTTTATACGTGTTGCGTAAGCATCTTCCCAAGCGAAAAACTTAATAATTCTCATACCCATAATTATCTCATTGGTTAACATAATTCGGTGATCTGTAAGAGATGCAGCTTTTTCCTTTGTATTTCTTACAATTCCGGATACATAAAATTGAACAGGAATAGAAATAACTAATATTATTAACACAAGTATAGCCGATAGTCCTATATAAATATATAGAGTAGAGATTATTAAAATGATTGTAAATGGACTCAGTAGAGCATAAATCAAACCTGGAGTTTTCATGTGGAATGCATCGCAATCATTAGCAAATAGATTGTTAACTCTCCCAATTGTAGCTTTATTCAACGAAAATAAATTTACATCCAATATTTTATTGTAAACCAATGACTGACATCCAAGTTTCATAACCATCTCTAAGATGGTAGTTTGGTACACACATGAATGGAGTGAAAGAAAACTCATGATACAGCATATACTAAGCATTGATATGAATGTAATGGTTTCCAAAGTGGTGATATTACTATGAGATTGAAATATCTCCAAAATCTTTCCCAAAATGATGCATTTTGCAACATCAGCTGATATAACAGTTAAGGCAAGAGGAATCAGTTTTATATAACTTTTACCAATTATGCGAAGTACCACATTTGTCAAATTAGGTTTTTCCTTTAACCTGCATTCCTAGAAAATAATCATGGTAAAATATGTGGTTAGTAGTAGTAGTAAGACTGGAAAACAAGGGTAATGTACCTGCTCTGAGAGTCAACTTGCTAGCAAAATATCACACTGTTAAATGTGGATAGGGCAAAGTCAAAGTCAAAGTGTCATCCCTCATCCTGTACTACAGTAGTGATGAAACTGTTGTAGATGATTTTTACATCTTCCAGGCCCTGCTATTGGTGTATATCAATATGCTTTCCTTGAAATCCGTGTGGGCCTCTTTGGCTCTTAGCTCAAGTACATGCCTTGTATGTACATCAAACATGTCAATCATAATTCAGGAAATTTACGGGGTTTCGTCCTTGCCAATGAACTACTTTCGTCTGGTATACAGTTAATAAGTATAATCCCAGATTGATCATATCCTAAGGTGGAAGAATTATTAGAACTCTATCTATTATTATCAAATTCTCAAGGTGCTACGGCCTTTCCAAACTGACCTGCCCAACTCATTGTTTCGGTGTGTGTAGAAGCAGAAGTAAACTAAGGGACCTTCTAACGAGACTGTGCAGAAGTCCTCCGTTTGGCTTACTGGTCGGTCTTGAAGAACCATAGGGTGAAGGAAAAATGCTGTTTATTGGCGTCTCCAACACATGTGACCTACTGGTCAGTGATGAAACGAATCACAGTGAGAGCTACACACAGTTTATTAACGATGTGAGTGTTGCAGCCAATGGCAGAAATTCCAAGGAAGATGAAATATAATGGGTTGATCAACGCATTCGGAATCGAAGAGAGGCACTTTGTCTCACCCCTCTCAACTGCCTTTACGGACATATATCTCTATTCAACAAAGAATATATATTCTAAGAATATATGATATATATTATAGAGGAATAGCCTTATTGTGTGTCATCCTGCCAAGTACCTAACTGATCTAGACTTTGCTGATGACTTAGGAGTACTCTCAGAATCATTAGAGGGACCCCAACGGCTCCTCAGCTCATTAGAACATGATGCTTCTAGTATTGGTCTTTTTATTAACTCCAGAAAGACCAAAATTTTGACAGTTAACTTTGAAAGTCCTCAGCAAGTCTCTGACCGGATGAGCATATTGCTCAAAGGATGGTATGCTTGAGCATGTGGACGACTTCTGTTATCTGGGATCATGGATCCGGAAGTCAGCCTCAAAGGAACCTTCGAATACGTAAGGGAAAGGCATGGGCAGCCTTAAATAGGCTTTCCAGGATTTGGAAGTCGCATAGAATTAATCGGAAACTTATGGTCCGACTACTTCGAGCAGCAGTAGTTCCAGAACTCCTCTATGGGAGTCCATGCTGGGCTCTAACTGCTGAGGACACCAAATCTCTGGATGGCACATTCACAAGAATGCTACGCCGGGTTCATTGTGTCAAGTACAATGCACACATCTCCAACCAGACACTATATAACATTGGAGGTGTCTCATTGGTTCCCCCAAGCTTGACACTAGAACAAAGTCGCCTCCACTTTGCAGGACATTGCTTTCGCCGTGAGGACCAGCCAGTGCATAATCTTGTGCTTCGGCAGCATCATGGAGTGAATAAGCATGATGACACTGGCCTTGAAGATGCGGATGATCTAGCAAATGTCATGGGTGATACGAAATTGTGGAGGCGCAATTTTGTCGACAAGCCGGCACAGCTTATAAATGCAGCTGCAATGCAGCATGCCGATCCTAGTAGTGTTTGTAGTAGTGTGTCTTCCTGGAAACTCTAACTGCAATTCTAAACAAACGAATTTGTTAGCCACAAAGTCGCAACTTCCGTGGGAGCAGTATGGTTTCATGTCAGGGAAGAATACTGGTCAGGCGATCATCTCTAAACTTCTGGGCGACCTAGAATGAAAACCCAGTTACAATTTTAAATGAATATGAATATCTGGGAATTACACTTACACTGCTAAATTTATTAAGCGGGCTCTAGGATTGCACACTGGCTTGTAAACTTGTAGGAGATGTAACAGAAAGAAGAGTTTATAAGAACAACGCCCGATCTTATCAATGTTCTGGCTACCGACAAGAGCGGGAATCCATCATCAATGTCGCCGGGTATTGCAATGGACCTGCCTTCAAAACGAGCACCTGGAATAAACCGTGTCAGAAGAATCGACACATACTGACTGACCCGCAAAACCGCGAATGGCGTTCACAATAAAATATGCGCAAACACGCGACTATTCCACTAGAGATCGGCGGAATGTATGTCAGTTATTACTCATAACTGTGCTCTTATATTTACAATGCCCTGGACTGTCATCAATGCCCCTCGCTTTCGTACAGTATCTTGCCAGCAAATCTTGCTAGCACAATTTATTTATTTTTCTATAATCCGTAATATTTATTATAGTTTAATTATATTTATAGATTTAAATAATTATAAGAAATATTTATAGATTTAAAATAAAGATAAATTTGTTTAATAAATATAACGCTGACTAACTTGATCCCAGGCATGTTGAAATAGTTTCTGAATATTAGATGATCCCTTATCAGAATGCAAATCATAAAAATCGTCGAGTTGCAATCTACGCCTTCCAGTAATAGCAAGGAACGGCAATAAATACCAATGCATAGTTTTAAATAATAAATTATTTCCATAGTAAGGGTTGGGGTTATTCGAAGCCGGAGGCATTATAAAGATGTGAGTTAGGGAACAAATCCAAATCAGTATATAATTTTATGTGCATATAGTGTGAAAATATGTTGTTGGTGTGCTACTGTATTTACAGTATATCAATAATTATCTACATAAAAATCGCACAAACAAAAATTTAAACTTTTATAGTTTCAAAAATCGAATTCCTTTGATTTTGTTATATTCAGTTTTGTGTCGAAAATATTGGAACAGACTAAACACCTCAAAATCAAGTACCGGTATTTAATTTGTCACTTTTTCAGAAATTATTCGTGTAAACTCAGGTTCTTATACTACGAGTCGGGGCTGGTTTCAATGAGTAAGGAATGGGAGATTTTCAAACTTTTCCAACCATCATTGGATACCGTGGCGACTAGAAGATATTCCTTCTACCCATGTGATGTGTATCACATAGCAAATATAACATACTGTAGCAGATTTATTTTGCAAATGGAGGCGTTTGAATATTTAATCTTAATATATATACAGTTGTTTGATCGTGAGCAGCATATAAGTTTACATTACTGCATAAGCATAACATGTTGTTAATGAAACTAAATAAAAGTTTAAAAATGTTTTGAAATGAAACGGCATTTTAATCAATATATTCCAAATATTGAAAAGTTAATCACTTGATTAATTACAGTATAAATTATTATCACTTACAGTAGTTTAGGTATACACATGAATACAGTACACAAAACAAATATTGTGTTATTGGCATCAAACAATTCATTCAGCGTAATTCGGAGAGCTACGAAATGACAAAAAAATAGAAAACGATCTTTAATTCCATGTTAAATATTTACTTACATTAGATTCGCACTTACGACAATATAGTCAAAATAGAACTTAAGCTCTTTACAATAAAATGTTAAATTGAAGGAGATTTGGAAGGATATTGGGGTGGGCTGGGGGGGGGGGGGGGTGGTCGTGTTGGTGTGTACCATCATACACCAATTTAAAATCCAATGTGTATTAATTATGAAAGGTACTTAAAGAGCAACACGACCGAACACAGTAGAACACCCAAACACACTCCAAAATTTGCCGAACACAAGTGAACACAGTCGAAAATAGAAAGAGCATAAAAAAATAAAACCGGATACCAACTTTTAGATAAAATTAGTTTGCCACGCGTTGCTTTTCTATAAGTAAATCCCCGAAATTATTGAATAAAATTGTCGCCAAATTAAATATTCATTTATTATCAGATCAGCTGATGGTATCAGGTATCATCTTAATTTGTTGTGTACTGCAGTACCGGTGTAACAGCGGATTCAGTCCCCCGAAGAATCGGTCCCCCCGGACCAGATCTGCTAGCGGATTTAGTCCCCCCGGACCCAATCCGCTAGCAGATTTGGTCTCCCTAGGACCAAATCTGCTAGCGGATTGGGTCCTCGTTCGCGGATTTGGTCCCCCCAATGTTATTGCAATAAATTCAAAATACACTGCCAGACTGCTCCGTTCCCTTCCTTATTGTCAATGGATACAATACTGGCAGACCGGTTATTCAGTATGTATCGTTTATTGTTCTGGATAGAAAACATTGTGTGTAACCTGCTCCTCTCCAATTTCGTAGTACGATAAATTTATTGTAATGAGGTTATATTGTTTTAACCTTTTTATTATTAGAAAATTTATCCTCCCCACCTGCAAACTATAATAATATGAATGAACATGAATGAATATGAATAACTGTTACTCAGTTGGGTTTAGGTGTAACAGCTGAACTGAATATACCTGAATATACCGAAATGACACCAACTGACCAATGACAAATCCAACCAAATACACCTGACAACTCGAACTACAGTATGATTATTTACTGTAATAGGGACAGTACAATATCTTCCTCCTCCTCATGTAATCATCCCTCATCCATAATGAATCTATAATGTTGAAATTAGCCGCTTTCCTGAGTATAGTTGCAACTTTGTTGAATTGACTGGATATGTGTCATCTCCCGAAATATAATTATAGACGGCTTGATAAAGCTGCGTCTCATCGAAGTTGGCCATAATAGCCTACTGTACTGATGCGACTATATCAGTGTTCGCGCTTTCAGACCTTTGGCAGTTTAACCCGCCAAATTAGAATGTCTTCTAGATAATAAATCTGCTTTTTAGTCTATGACAAGTATTTGATTCACTACACTAGTCGAAACCAATCCGTGCGCGACCATTCACCCGCTGGAAATTC
>JAUCBJ010005482.1:0-82346 GCA_032718475.1 Nemertoderma westbladi
CTCAATATGGGACTACTCAAAACTAAATCATCTTCATCGAATTCTTCAGCTTCCATTTCAGCTGCTGCCTGCTTAGCAATAGCTTCAGCTGCACGTTTCTCTTCATATTCTTTGTCTAACTTGTCACTCAATGCCATTTGATGGGGCCCCATCTGATCAAAATAAAATTCTCGTTCTGGTCCATCAAATTTTTCAGGATCTACATTTTTACCTAGCAGATCTAAGAGCTTTTTGTGGTCCCCTTTCCAAATTGTAAGATTTTGCCTCCTTGAACCAGTTTTCTTGCACTGAACCTGAGTTCGATATGTTTTCAAAAATCCATCCAACTTGTATCTGATGTTCCGGATAGTCATGACTGTCCCTTCACCCAAGGCCTTTTGCCACTGGAAATTCAGAGTCTTTGCACAGTTCAATATATAATCATGCTGCTTTTGACTCCCATACGTTGGGGCATGTTCTATAATAGCCATAACACAATCTGACACCATTGGTAAATAGTCACCAAAGACAAAGAGAATCACATCCAGCATGGTTAGAATTACAAAGCAATTGATACATCCGGTTCGAGCCGGTATTCCTGTTTTAATCTTTAGGGGTATATTAGTTTAAATTATTAGGTTTATAGTAGGTTTATAGTATTAATATGTAAAAATTACAAAGATAGGCCTACCTAAAGCAGTACACTAGCTATATACTTATGTTCTACTAAACAGAAACAGCTGAAAAGAAACAGCTGTTGAAACCGTACCATCTACACCGGGAGCCACTATGGGTTCTTACAAATGTTACCTACACAAAGAAATTACTTAAATTACCAGCCGAGGTGGGATCTTAACAATTTCAGCTATAAAACATGATTCAGCTTCAAAAGTACTGAGAATTGGAGCATGGGACCCGTCTCTACCCCCACTAAGTCGAATGAGACCAAAATGAGGTGCATAGTGTTACTGGAAGTTTGCATTATCTCTTTCGTGGAAAAGGCATTAGTCGCAAAGAGTGTGAAAGTTAGCGGAGCGGTCTCCGGAACTTCAAATTGATGGCAAGTCCTGAATTTGGAACCAACTGGGGTGTTTTATAGCTTAAAATGCTCAGCTCATCATGCCAGTTTGAAAAAGTCACGGCTCAGGAGGACTTTCAATGGGTCAATTCTTTAGCCATCCCCTAATATAAATTCCATAATTAATAAAATTTCAAGAACAGGTGGCTTACTATACAAACTACGTTACATTTTTCCTCTGAACATTTATTCTCCGACAACTTTACTTCTCCCTTATTCACCCCTATTTATTATAAGGTATTTTAATTTGGGGTAAACCTAATTATTCTTCACTCAAACCATTACGAACTAAAATTAATAAAATATTGCGCTGTATCACTTTCTCTCACTACCAATCACCGTCCAACACTATCTATAAATCTTTATCCATCATATCTCCTGAACACCTATTCAAACACCAAACCGCCTTACTTATGTATGATGTTAATAATAACACAATTCCCACCACTTCTCCCATTGGTCAACTTTTCAAAAAAAATTAATTTATTAATTAACAATATAATAATAAAATAATAACAAAAAAATACTCAACCCGCTTGGCTACCTCCTATGGCTACACGGTCCCTTTAGTTAGGTTAAACTCATCCCAATGCTCTATATTTCTTACCAAGGCCCAACCATCTGGAACGCGGTACCCACTGAAATCAAGTTAAAAAAAACTAGAAACACATTTTGTACGGCATTCAAAATATACCTTCTCAATTCCCTCTAGCTTCTTATAATCCAAAATCAAACATATGTTACTTTAAAATTTCAACATTTTAAATTCATTGCTGCTAAACCTTCAGATTTATAATATTATACCATTCGATCCACCCTGATACCCACTTCACAAACTGTAGTTTTTTGTTTACCGTCAATATAAAATTGATCTAAACTAGCCCCGCTATTGCCTGTGCTTTTGGATATTATATTATATTACATGTATTATATATACACTATTTTTATCCTGTGTGCAATATATAGTAAGTTATGAGAGAATGAAATATACTATACTGAAACAAAGTTTCATTCATACTGTAAGATAATTAATCCTAATCTCACCGCACTCTCGATTTATTCCTCTCTGAACCCATTCATTCCTGATTATAAACGAGTCCATCTCACCCGGTTACGCGTCATGGCCTATAAACTTAGAATCGAGACAGGACGGTGGAGTCGGACCCCTAGGGAGCAGCGTGTGTGCGGCTGTGACAGCGTTAGTGACCAGGATGAAACGGCGATTATTGATTAATTCAAAATGTGACTGACGGAAAATTGAATTACTTAACAGCATTCACTGCAGTAAGTTCAGGCAAGCCAAACTTTCAAATACGTTTTTGGGTATAGTTTATCTATGGGCATCTCCACAAAAAATTACTTGGTATAATGTTTGTCAATAAAAAAATTATTAGATATTTTGTAAATGTGACTGACGGAAGGCAATTAGGACCAATTTTTGCTGACGTGGGTTTGACATGGCATAAAGTTCGATTTTTCTGGAGAATACTGTTTAAAATGTGCTAAATCGAAAGCCCAGTTCCTTGTTGTTATTCTAGGGGAGTTTTAGATTCAGATAGCCAACAACCTCAGTATTTCTCTATAGTGACAAAACGTGACTGACGGAATGTGACTGACGGAACAAAATGGAACCTTCAAACATTCATTCCTTGCAGAGACATTCCCAAATAAATTTAATTTGTTATAGTCAGATAATTGTTTATAGACAATATTTGTTATGTGACGACTGAGGCCAAGTCGTGGGTTTTTTTGGTAACTGTAATATGACGCAGCGTCATCGCGTATTGTTACCAAGCAATCTGCAGGCCTGAAACAGAGACACCGCAGGTAGCTTCAACTTTGATAAATAGAAAACATAAAGTATAAATGAAGCTTTCATGTTTATTCACAGTATATCTATAACAATACAAATTGATTCTTGGCAGCGTATAAAACAGTGAACAATAACTAATCTTCACAACTAATAATTATGTGGCCTGAAGCTAAAATCGACCCTCCACCTAATATATATACATTGTCAACCTAATCTACATGAGTGATAATAGAGGTGAATTCAGTGCATTGCAAGGCCAATCAGCTATTGGCTAGTTTATTATCTGGGATTCCCTCGACTGATTGGGCTTAAGCAATGCTCTGAATGTTTCCTCTTGGTGAAAGCAATGTAGGCCTATAACAAATGATGGGTTGCAGATTGGAATCGGGGTTTGATGGGCATGCTACAGCCGTGACATGTTATATAATTTATTCATTTTTGTTATGTTTATAATTATTTTAATTTATTTTATTTATTTAAACAGTATTTAAGAATTTTAATAATTTATGAAAAAATTTATAAAAAACATGTCTAGTAAAAAGTACGGAGTTAGTTAGAATCCTCTGGGCATAGTCAGCAAACTCTTGAGCTGAATTTATAACCACTTTGCCAGCCTTCACATCCCTATGCACCTTTGACTTTAGAACACCTCCAATCCCATCGTGGGGCCCTTTGAAGTGATGGGCCTCCCCATAACTCCAATCCAGCTCAATATCCTTGGGATAATAGAGCATTGATAAGAATACAAACTGAGAACGAAACTGCGACGCAGCCCCATCACTCCAAATATGTATCGTCTTCACTCTCTCCAGTCCATATTCCTTACCTATATGATCTATAAGAACCAAATTAGCTGTGTATACTACATGCTTGTCATGGTTCACATCATTCGATACCACAGCAAATGACTTCTCCGAAGGGCCATTTAAACCACCAATGTACATTGCACATGTATAAATGGAGATAGACTGGTGACCAAAATACGCACTCTGTATTTCGTGTCTTTGAATGTTTGAGTAATTCTGCGAGAAGTCAACTGACAATATGACTTCTCCCATCTTCAGATTTTTCTTCATAGCTTTTAATTGGCTGTGTTGCTCGAAGAAATTATATACATGCAGTCGCATTTTCATCAAAAATTTAGCAAGAGTAGTACAGAAATCTTCAGGAGAGTTGTTCACCTCAGACTTCTTAGGCTTCCCAGTGAGGCTGTCATTTTTCCATTGGTAGTATGTAATGATGGAGCCAGGCGTCATTTCTTTGATAGTACTATACATCTCTGAAAACAACATTCTCTTATCCCCTGGGCATTCTGAACATTGCCCAGTGGCACACTCCACTGTCAGTGTTTCACATTGAAACAACTTCTTTGTCAATACAACTGGATTTGTTGTAAAACCATCCACATGCAGACATATACTTCGAATGGAATTCAACATAAGTTTTAATTTTTCACTCTTGTCACAACGACAATCATCATTTGGTAAGTCAGACTGTGAAGAAACATATGCTTTGCTTCATTAATAGCTTTCTGCACACTGTAGTAGGTTGCATTGACATCTGGATTTTCGGCATTTATCGCAGCAACTGTTTCCCTAAGTGTCCACAATAAGTAATGTTTGGGTTTAAATTGACTTTCACCATCTTTTTTCCCAATGTAAATGGTGTCTTTCTGTGATGGGCAGCAGTAACTAATTGAGGGATCTTCGAGAAGTTTGGTAAGTACTGTTACTTCATCACCGGGAGCAGTAGACTTGGGTCGGCCATGGGATGTGAACAGCTGTTTTCGCGATTTAGGTGTTAAATCAGATATGACATTGGATAGAAGTTCAACCTTGTTGGGGGTACCAAAACCTTTTAGACTATTTCTAACTTTATTCATAGCTCTCGATTTCGATTGTTTATTTTTAAATGATGATGTTGGTATCTTTACCCTCAGGCTTTGATCAGCTTTCCTTTTCTCTTTAGCAGTTCTTTTGCGTTCTCGGTCTCGCTTCAGAGTCTCTTCATATTTATCTCTATTTGGATTGGCTTTCACTTTTAATCTCATAATCTTCCTTTCTTCAGCACGAACCCGACGAAATTCTTCTATGCCGAGTTTGTCCTGCATCAAGGAGCGTGACTTTCGCTTCCTCTCCGCAGCAGTCATGGTAGGCTTACCCATCGTGTACTGTCTTATGAGTTAAAATACTGAATTTACAATACTTGTACTGTTTTGGTTATTAGGCAGACTACACAGAGAGTGAAAGACAGTGAGTGACCTACCAGTACCACTAACTGATCAAACATTACCGGTATCTCTATAATGACTTTCGATTTCTAGCTGTGTGGATTTAATATAGCATAGGATTTATGTAATTTAATTGTAATCTAGTAATTTGTATATTTAATAGACTGGAGATTATTAATTGATATATGTCTGTTTTTATTTAATTATTCAACTCATCAATTAGGATATGCGCAGATTGTACTTTTTTTTGCTATCCAATGTTGAAAATTTGCTATATTCACAGTTTTTTTTGTTTTGCTCACTATTTCTGGAAATTCCGTCGGTCACAAAAATAGTAATAAAGTGTAGTCATTCTGTAACGGAAAGGCTTTCTGGCAAACTTTCTCATCCACAAATCCAGAGTTTCTCCTGACGAAAATGCATGAACAAAATTAATGTTTTCAGATAAAGGCATTGTCTAATTTTACCAACCAAATACCAAATTCCGCCAGTCACATTTTTTAGTTCGCTCTCAAATTAGATATTGCCTTTACCTAAGAGTGTTAATATTGTTCATGCATTGTGGTCAGGAGAATATCTGAATTTGTGGATAAGAAAGTTTGCCAGAAAGCCTTTCTGTTTCAGAATAACTAAACTTTACTGCTAATTTCTGTGACTGACGGAATTTCCAGCACTAGTGAGCAAATCATTTGTTTCCGTAAGATTGCTTACTGAAATCCAATAATTATTTTTGTGAAATGGTTTACTGCAGTGGTGCTTCCAAAATATGCATGCATTTTGCATTTTAATGTATACCATAATATTTTTAAATTACTTTTAAAAACGTAAATTATTAGGATAATTATGCTATCAATTTTCAGCAGACTTTACATCCCAGTATTCTTTCTAAGCGATCAAATATTTACTAATCCATACCCATTTCCTACACTTTAGATACCATACTTTTAGGATATGGAAACCATTTTTGGTGATGGGGATGTTAATTTTTTGATGTGAAGTGTGACCATTTTTCAATAATCGCCAAAACCCACGCTGTTTTACTACAGTATGTCTGCTGACTCAGAGTTTTCGCAAAAAATGTGATCTACCTAAGTACAAAAATCTAACTGAGCTGTTTTTAAATGATAACCAGAAAATGGTGTGTGAGCTTATTGAGAATCTTTTTGATTTTTTCTTCTCTAAATAAATAAATACGGTACAAGTACGTGTAATGCATATTTATGTTAATACATATATTATATCTTACTTTTTTGTGCTATTGTTTTATAAAACATATCTAGTATATAAATAAAGTAGATCTTTAGTCAATTTCGTGGTTTACATTTAGTTCGTGTATATAAAGTATATTATTGTGATGGTAATAATTTAAATTGAAATATAGGCTGGACTGGCCACAAAACCGTCACTACTACTACTATTGGCTTACCAGCAGGCTGGTACATAGGTGTGTAGGCGTGTGCAGGTGTTTGTGGGCGTCTGAAAGCGTGTGTAAGCGTAGGCG
This sequence comes from Nemertoderma westbladi, assembly GCA_032718475.1. Taxonomy (NCBI): domain Eukaryota; kingdom Metazoa; phylum Xenacoelomorpha; order Nemertodermatida; family Nemertodermatidae; genus Nemertoderma; species Nemertoderma westbladi. Next base: position 6,602 of record JAUCBJ010005482.1, read on the forward strand.
TAACGTTTACCCCCCCCCCCCCCCCCCCGTTACCATTCTACCAGAAACCTTGGTAAAGAAGCAGTGGGTTGAAAAGGTAATCCCCGGTTATCCCAACCAGCGCGTCTGGGGTATCTACAGGAATTCCTTGATCCCATCCAAACCCCAACTTCCTTCTCTCACTCTCAGTCATGACAGTCTCAGATATTCCAACTAATCTTTCTGAATATCAATTCATCATAACGAACTCTGATGTTTGGGAGTGCGATGTAGAGGATTTTAAATTACCCATGGAAGGAATGTAATCAGAACAAAGATACTGAACCGATAATCCCTAATTGACACGTTGTACAGTGTACAACCCTCAAACTCATAAAGAATGGTGATTAGCATCATGCCCACAGAAGATGCATTAGGATGCCGAAGTACAAATACTAAATAAAAAATATTGAACCCAGCAATAAACAATGGATGTGATAGGGTCCCAAACTAGAAGGTAAAGAAAATCTATCCCGCAATGATCTAGCGAACCTAAATGTTAACCCTATTTCGACCAGGCTTTTTAATTTACGTGGTTGTACGGGGGGGGGGGGGGGTAAATTTACCCCGCCAAATATAATGCTGAGTATCTCGAAATCTTGAGCAGCTACTTGGCCGAAACTTACTGAACTATAATTTTAATCTATCTGCAACATAACGAATATTAAAAAAAAAATATGAAGCAGATGATCACATTTTTTGTCTGCATCCCAAACACGAAAATTACAAACGAACCAAAAATTTTCAAATTTGAAAAATACTTCGAGAATAAGTCAAATTTGTTCTATTTAGGTTTTCAAGGGTGCTGATTCCGATGGCAGTGATTATTTTCAAATATAGAAGTGATTGAGATATTTCGAATTTGAAAAGTGTTATTTACTTGCATTTATTAGTTATAGTATACACCTCCACAGGAACTAATAAACATTAAACAATAACCCCGGTCGAATTACAAACTATACCCCCCCCCCCCCCCCCCCACCCCGGTCGAATTAAAAATGTCGAAATGTTGCATATAGAAAAATATGTCATAAAGTTTCAGGGCAATAGGTGTACATAATTTCGAGATACATGGCAAAAAAACAGGGTGGGGTAAACTGACCCCCCCCCCCCCCCCCCCCCCCTTAGAGGCGTTTTTAATAATACAATTCAATAATAGGGTAAACTGAGGTAATTTGGGACAGGTTGGGGTAATTTGGGACAAGTCTTTGCTGTAGGCCTATATAACATTGATATTTGTTACAGATGTTTGTACAACAGAGGGCGGGAATAATTGCATATTTCCCTACAAAGCTGACACGGTTGACACAAATGATTACAATTATTGTCTTCACGAACCTGTAGCAGATAAATATTGGTGTGCTATTACCGTATCTAGCGCTGCGAGTGGGGTATACACTGGATTCGCGGATGCAGATAACTGGGGATACTGTGGGACAGGATGTCCAGGTTAATATGTAAATCTTTATATACAGTGGTACTTGTTGGAAATTAGTAATTCATTTACATATACGTTATAAAAAACTTAATTATAAATATTATAAACAGTATTGCTATAATGTAGTAATATAACTTTATTTATTTTCAGGAATTCCGACAACTCCAGCTCCAACTGCCGCAAGTATGAGTCTACTTACTATCTTACTATACAAATACCTATTAGGACTACTTACATAATATGTACAACATAAATTACAATAATAAATTATATTCTGTACAATTACTGTACAATGTTTATTGTTTATGTAGAAAATCGCACTAGTAACAGTGATATTGTTCACAGTGCCCTCGATTTCGCACATAGGAATATTCATTAGAACATCACCTCAACGAACAGTTTCATGCTATATATGTAGCTGATAATGATGATTCTAACCTCCATCCAAATATTGTTCTCCTGTGCCCAAAATGTTGGACTGCAAGAATAAGAGCACTAAGTGTTTTACGACATAATTATGATTTCTACATTACCCTTTTTGTACAAATTGCATCCAATAATTCTTGTGCAGATACTCGCGCCAAGGCTCATGGTTAGCATGCAAGTTGGAACAATTTCAAACGTTCCTTGGTTTGCAATTGTGCCTTAATCTGTTTTCCATAAGCGAACAAGTGGCACAATCATTGCAATCGAAATCAATTACAGCTCAGCAGACGTTATCAAATAGATCTTCAATAAAAGCAAATATATCACATCAGAGAGAAGAATTTGATCAATTCTACAGCAATGTTATGAAATGAATGTCGTCATTTATTCAGCAGCCCACATTACCAAGACAATGTAAAGTGCCTCATCGAATTCAACATGGTGATGCAGAACAGTACATATTTACATCCCCTGCAGACTGGTACCGCATTCAATACAACGAGGCTATTGATTGCCTTTTGAGTGAGCTTTACAGGCACTTTGTTCAGAAAGTATACAGCATTCTAACAAATATAGAAAACTCTATTCTCAACGCTGCTAACAAAAAAGATATTTCATTCTCTGATGACATCATAAATATGTACAAAGATGAAATTGACTTTGTAAGTCTGGATGCACAGTTGAAACTTTTGCCAGACATGCTTACAACTGATCATCCCGAAATAAAAAAGGTCACTATGATTTCTACTGTTACTCAGTACAATGAAGACAAAAGAAGACAAACTTTGTTGTCAGAAGTTTCAGCACTTCTTCAACTCTATTTGCTAGCACCAATGACTGTGGCATCTGGTGAACGATCATTTTCAACTCAAAACTATATTAAATCCCCCATTAGGTCGACAATGACACAGAGGACGTTTAATAACCTACTTATTTCATTTATACTCAAAAACAGAACCTACTCCATTAATTTACTCACAATTGCAAAAGAGTTCTGCAGCCGCAATGAGAGGAGGCTGTCAGATGTTGGCAGTTTTTAACTACAGAAACTGAACGCGAATGTAAGTACCGTCAACATGGTGACTTGGATAATGAGGGTGACTTGGATAATCAGTTCCTGACTTACATTTTATCTTACAGTTAGCCAATCAGTGATCATAATGCCTTCTAATTGTGTAGCTAGCTTACCTAGGCCCTTAGGCAGTTGCTTAGCTGGAAACAGTTGGAGGGAAGTTTAATTTGAAAGTAGTACAATAATATGATTTTTTAATTTTCAAAGTCAATACCAGTGTTGATAAATCGTCGCATTGTGTTCCGTAGAGATATGATACTGGTGTTTTTATGATTTTATACTGAAATTAAGACAATTCTATAGGTCCCCAATTGTTTACTTTATCAATAAGTTCAGTTTTAAAAAATTTAGACTGTAATATGACTGTAATAAACAAACAATTTAATCATTAAACAATAATGTAGAATAAATTGTAAACACTTGATGCTTTTCATCCACCACAATTTAAAAATTTTATAAAAATTTTTATAAATTTATGCAATTTACAAAATGTTTATGATGTGAAGGCTGAAGGGTATAAAAAGCATCAAGTGTTTATAATTAATTCTACATTATCAAAGTGACCATCTCATTGGTATATTTAGCCTGCTTAATGTGTTTAATGGGGAAAAATGAACAATATCTATCGGAAAGTGATAAATTATCCAAGTTAACCTTTTGTTGTCTGATTTGGATAATGTTTTAGGAAGTGAATTATGGCAAAACTTTACAGTTATAAGTTTTAAAATATGATTATTTAGATAGCAGGAGTGCGGCTTGATATATATTTGAAGTTCTATTAAATCTAAGGGGATAAATTTTCATTATGCACTGGCTGGTCCTCACAACGAAAGCAATGTCCTGCAAAGTGGAGGTGGCTTTGTTCTAGTGTCAAGCTTGGGGGAACCAATGAGACATCTCCAATATTGTATCGTGTCTGGTTGGAGATGTGTGCATTTTACTAGACACAGTCAACCTGGTGTGGCATTCTTGGTGTCCTCAGCAGTTAGAGCCCAGCATGGACTCCCCTATAAGAGTACTGGTACTACTGCTGCCATAAATAATCGGACCTTAAGTTTCCGATTAATTCTATGTGACTTCTAAATCCTGGAAAGCCTATTCAAGGCTGCCCATGCCATTCCCTTACGTATTCGAAGGTCCTCACCTGACTTCAGGATCCATGATCCCAGGTAACAGAGGTCGTCCACATGCTCAAGCATACCATCATTTGAGCTTATGCTCATCTGGTCAAGAGAATTGCTGAGGACTTTCAAAGTTAACTGTCAAAATTTTGGTCTTTCTGTAGTTAATAAAAAGACCAACATTAGAAGCAGCATGTTCTAATGAGCTGAGGAGCCGTTGGGCTCCCTCTGGTGATTCTGAGAGTACTCCTAAGTCATCAGCAAAGGCTAGATCATTTAGGTGGCAGGATTTCCTCGACTTCTGGAGCCAGTAGGTGGAGTTATCATCACCCCATCATCATTATGATGATCTAAGAACATGCATAGAACATAGTCAACCACAATTATGAACAAGAATGGTGCAAGTGTGTCTCCTTGGAGGACGCCCCATAACACTTCAAATGGTACTGTGTTACCGTCATCAGTGACACAAATGTTGTCGATCCATCGTATACTGATCTGATTGCTGCAATAATTTCATCACGAATCCCATATAATGAAATTATCTTTCAGCACTTCAGAATTTTGTGGTCAATCCTCCTTCTTCCTTCTTCCTGTTTCGAGGGTATACAGGAACTGTTTCTGCAGCTGCAGGGTATTGGTATATAAGGCAGTAAACAGTTAAGTTTATCCAAAGCTTCTTATAGATATTCCTTTATTTCAAAATGATCTTTAAGACTCTTTGTGAATTCATCGGACGTCGTTTAAATTTTAAATTAGACTCCCAATGCAGTGTGTTCTCATGTACCACACATTACTGTTAGTAGTATTGGGAGTAACCTGAGTGGATGTAATTGTATTTGTATTTAACATTTGTCGTTTGCAGCTTAATAAGTCACCCTGTGATATTACCCAAGTGATATTACATCATTTTGTAACTTGACAATTTTACTTGTAATTTCGCAATAATTGTAGTCCAGCAGCCACAAAGGTATACCGAAAATTTTTGGACGGATTTAATTTTTCTGATGTTTTAAGTTCTATAGGGCCAACTTACATAGGAAATTGGAATTAAATCATTTTTGTCTTTGGGCATTTTGAAATAACGACCTAGTTGCTAAGGACCACATAATCGTAATTTAAGGCATAGCAACGGCAAAACAGCATGTCATAATGGATTAAAATCTTCTACAAAGTCAATGTAGTTTATTTACGAAAAAATTTCAATATTTTTATCTGATTTTTAGATCCTTTTTGCTCCTATGGAGACGGCATTAAAGTTTAGTGTTGCGATTTCAAATATATTTCAAGATTTCAATCGATTTCAAGTATATTGCTACCAAACTACCAGTCAAAAGGTACTGCTCATGTGAGTGTGGGTGGACGTTAGGCCTCTTAACATGTATTGTTGTTTGTTTCAGGTGTTTGTATAACACAGGGTGGGAGTGAATGCGTATTTCCTCAAAAACTTGACACCGTTGACCCAGAAGATTACTATGAATGTATTCTTGATACTGCAACCAATAATTATTATTGGTGTGCTATTACCGAAGCAGCTGCTGCAAGTGGAGTCTACCAGGGTGCTGCGGAATCAGGGAACTGGGGAATTTGTCCAACAGCTTGTTTTGGTAATAAAGATTATTTAATAATTGTATTCTTAACTGTATTAATAACCTAATGTATAACTGTATTCTAGAATCCAACAGTGTCAATATTCTGTTGTGATCGCATTGGCAACCTTCCATGACTGCCTAACAACACACCAGTAAGTTGGATGAGTTAATGCGTCTATTGAGAATTCCCTCACAGTTTGCCATGGCAGTATTTAGCAAGTCCTCTGTGACAATATGATGGTTCATAAGAATCGACATGTGCCTCTTGGAACTCGCTATACTAATCATTCTATGAATATGATAGTGTGTGGTGCGTATGGTGTGTTTGCGCATACACCATCCCAATTTGTGTTTCCTCATGGCGGTTATGATAGTGGTGCTATTGATGAGTTCATGAGCTTTTCATAGCTCATGCTAAACTCCCATGAATTTGGTCCCATTATCAGAGTAAAACTTGAAATGTATCCCCCTGTTCTATTGACAAAGCATTCGAAGGCATTAGCCCGATGTTGAGGTTTCTATGGCGAATTCTATGGTGACAGCTTGCAATGTATTGCAAACAAAGATGAGGCTGTACTGCTTTTCTGTATTTCGCTGTACCTTTATTCGTATTGGGCAGAACATGTCAACACCTGTGTTTGTAAATGGGGTTTGGTAAGTCTTTATCCTATTTTCAGGCAGGGGGGCCATGATTTCTCGAGCCCTGTGTCATCGCTGTTTATGGCAGGTTTAGGAGCATTTTGTTATCCTTCAGATGACAGGCAACCAGTTCTTTCTCCTTACCTCAGTCAGAGTAGCATTTATCCCTATATGCAAGATTATTGTGTTCATCCCAAATTATCTGTTTTACTATTGAGGATATGAATGAAAGGATGATAGGTTGTGGTGGTATTACCAATGTTGTTGGTGTTATTGCCACTAGCTCACTATCGAGAGAATTATCTTTGTTTGTTTTTAGGCTTTGTATCTTGTTTTCGTAGCACTTACTTTGCGTAGACTCTCTGCGCTACATCAAGATCCACTCTTGGTTTGTTGCTTGCCAATTAATCCCCCTTCCGTTCGATTTTCAGGAAAGTCCCGAAAGCCTAGAAAAATGATACCAGGTTTCTTGTTTTATACCAAGAAGAGCTGTGGTATCATTCGGTTGGATTTAAATCTCGATGACTGTCGTTGCATAGGTGAAAGAGTCTTTTTTAATCCGTCATTTAGCAAAGGATGTCAGGTTTTCAAATTTGTCTTGGTAATCAGTGGGGGTGTCGTTCAGTTGCAGGGTGGGCAACAATGGCCAATCATTCCTATTATTCTGGAATGATAGTCCATGATGCCAAAAATCTTGATTTTCAAGATATGAACATTGTTTCATTGCTCCAGATATCAAATCCGCCGGATTCTCACCTGTGTGGCAGTGATAACACATGTTTAGGTTTTTGTTTGCTCTTAATTCATCGACTCTGTTGGCAGTAAAGATGGGGTATTTTTTCTCATCATTATTGTGGAGCTGTCCTAGGATGATGGTGGAATCAGTCCAGTAGTATTCATTTTATCTCCAGGATGGCAACAGTGACATATATTGATCATCTAACACTGGGTTGGGTGGCGCACAGTTGCAGTTTTGGTACATATACTGTCTGAGGTGGAGTGGATTGCACTCTGCTGAATGCATGCAAGGTTTTAACACTCCATTGGTCTAACACGTAATGGAGAGCTTCCATCCATATTTAAGTTTGTATACTTCTTTAAGCTTTAAAATTTAAATTTTGGTGCTAGCACTAAATTTCGTACCCATCACCAAAAAGTACAAGTTTGAGATGTCCTGTGCTGTTTTTATTGATTCCATCGGATTTAACCCTCATAAACCGGTATAACGCAAGAAACAAGATTATACTATCTATTGATCAATTTACATATTTTCAAAAATTTGGTGCTGGAACAACAATTTTCACCCACCAGTTTGAAAACTCTTATGCAATTTTTTTTTATTCCATTGAATTCAGAACCCCCACAAACCGTATAACGCAAGAAACGGGGTGACACAATCAATTGATATATTTGATGGTTTTCAAAATTTGGTGCCAGCACCAAATGTTGCACCCACTTCCGAAAAATACAAGTTTGAGATGTCTAGTTAGATAATTATTTGTTCTATTGAATTCAGAACCGTCATAAATCTCTAAAACACAAGAAATAAGTTGTCACAAGCAATTGAACTATTGAATGGATTTTCAAAATTTCGTGCTGGCACCAAATTTTGCGCAGAGCACCGAAAAATAGAAGTTTGATACACCTGGGGCAACTCGTATATATTCCATCGAAACCAGAACCCCACAAAACCCATATTGCGTAAAATACATGTTCAAACAATCAATTTACAAAATTGAAATATATAATATATCAAAATTTGGTGATGGCACCAAAATTTGACAACCACCGAAAAAAACAAGTTTAAAATTTCTAAATTAATTTATATGTATTCCATCTAATTGCAAACACCAAAACAACGGTGTAAATCAAAAATAGAGATGTTTCAAATCATTTTTCATGAAATGTAATTTTCAAAAAACGTCTCAAAAAAGTGCCAAAAATAGTGTTAAAATGTTAAAATATTGTGTTATTGTGCTTGTCAAGTTGAATCCAGATTTTCCCCGAATCTCTCGAACTTTCTTTCTCAGTTTGATGTTTCCTTATATGGTAATACCTGATGCCATGTCAAGTATAAGCCACTTCTATCACTTTACTTTGGTCTTGGCTGCTGCATCCAAAGTTTGTTACCCTTCCTATTGTTGATGGCTACTTGCAGTGGTGGTTATGTACGATCGCCATAGGGTTTATCATCTGCTACTCTGACAGCCCAGCCTCTGTCGTCAATGAACTTTTGTACTATTTTTTTCTTCTACTTTATTGACACTGAAGGCCTTGAAGATAATAATCTCCCGAAAATCATGGGAGATGTGGCAATGTGGTTGCACTCTCATTCAAGTGTTTGAAAAAGGTATTCTCTGTAGATATTACATCAGTAATACCGCAGTTATTCTTCAACCTTATAGTGATTTGTTGGTACTGATAGAATGCTGGCCATGGGAAGATTCCAAATTATGTAGAACATTTGGTTTGGAAATAGATTAGAGTCTGTTTTAATATATTTATTTACATTTAGAAACAATGTTTCAATGCTTTATTTACATTTATATATTTTAGTTTCAGCACCAACTACAGTTCCTACAACCCTAGCTCCAACTACAGTTCCTACAACCGCAGCTCCGACTACAGTTCCTACAACCGCAGTTCCGACTACAGTTCCTACAACAGCAGCTCCGACTACAGTTCCAACAACCGCAGCTCCGACTACAGTTCCTACAACCGCAGCTGCGACTACAGTTCCTACAACAGTAGCTCCGACTACAGTTGCTACAACAGTAGCTCCGACTACAGTTGCTACAACAGTAGCTCCGACTACAGTTGCTACAACAGCAGCTCCGACTACAGTTCCTACAACAGCAGCTCCGACTACAGTTGCTACAACAGCAGCTCCGACTACAGTTGCTACAACAGCAGCTCCGACTACAGTTCCTACAACAGTAGCTCCGACTACAGTTGCTACAACAGCAGCTCCGACTACAGTTCCTACAACAGCAGCTCCGACTACAGTTGCTACAACAGCAGCTCCGACTACAGTTGCTACAACAGCAGCTCCGACTACAGTTCCTACAACAGCAGCTCCGACTACAGTTGCTACAACCGCAGCTCCGACTACAGTTGCTACAACAGCAGCTCCGACTACAGTTCCTACAACCGCAGCTCCGACTACAGTTGCTACAACAGCAGCTCCGACTACAGTTCCTACAACAGCAGCTCCGACTACAGTTGCTACAACAGCAGCTCCGACTACAGTTCCTACAACAGCAGCTCCGACTACAGTTCCTACAACCGCAGCTCCGACTACAGTTCCAACAACCACAGCTGCTACTTCAGGTCTAACAACCACAGCTGCTACTCCAGTTCCAACAACAACAGGTATGAATCTGTAGTACTTAATCTACAAGTCCAAATTAGGAATACTTACTTAAGTTTGACAACAATCTGTCTAATATCAACAATAATACTCCACCAACAATTATTAATTTATTATACACACATACTTCAGCTTTATTTACTAGGTGTAATCTGTGTCGGATTCTATTGTACATTATCCAAGTCCAATGTAAAAACTGCATACTCTAAATTATCATCCTATGCAACTTTACTAGTCATCCAATGCAACTTTACTAGCTACTCTACATCAAGTCTGCAAACAAATTATATGTATTCAAAACATCATATCATTTAGTCTCATCATACTACACAGTTTATCATACTACTCAGTTCAGACCAATTTTCTGGCAGAATTTCGTAGAGTAGGTTAAACAATATAAAACCGTAGTCTACAATAACAAGAATCATTGCATCATCAGGGGAGAAGGTATAGGAAAAACTCAATATCTTAAACCTAAACCTATGTCTACTGGTGGACAACTGCAGGTCGTCCTGTCCCAATACATGATAATGAAAGTGATGGAGCGAATAATGAGCAAGACTACAGCTACCGGAAATATTAATAAACCTCAGGTACTAATCCAAATCATTTCACTCATTACCGGCAGTATGACTGTTTGATTTCTTCTGGTACACCACTTCGACCACTGAGCCCAAACTACCGGAACCAGTGAAAAGACTGATTCTAGACCCCAGTATACTAAAGATTGGATCTGGAATAGACAGCGACCTCCTTCATGATTTCACTAGAGGAATAATGTCCTCAATACTTGATGTACTTGGTGTATATGATAAAACACTGAAAATAATAATATATTCAACATTTGAAATAGTGTACTGCCCCACATTATTGGGATAATGACTATAAGTTAGTAGATCAGTGATACCATAATGGAAAAACTGGTAGGTTGCTGGGGCAAACACACACAGTATAAAAAATATATTAGATTTTACAATTTGCAGTGAATGTCGGAATTCTGCTCTACACTTCATAATATGATAATTGTCTAATGTACCGACATACTGACTAATGGGTGCTCGGTATATATATAAACTAAATGGGTAAAACACTAGAGTCTTAGTCTTACACCCCACAAACTAACAAAAAACATAGGATCGGGACTTTATGCCCAAAGTAGTGGTCAGCCCTAAGGCCATCGAAAAACAACACAAACAATACCTTCAAAAATGACATAAACAAAAAACAAATATATTAAAACATGCTCAACATACAGGTATGTATCGCACCCTAACCTAACCGCCATACACTAAATGATACTGGTAGTATACTGCACAAAAGCTAAGCCTATATTCTATAAGAAAATATTTATTAATATATAATATTAAAATATTAGTTTAGTAGGTTTAATTTAAGTTTGATTTATTTATCATTTTGCACAAAATTGTGTTCAAAATATTTATTCAACTAATATAGACTGTTTAATATATTAGGATTAATGGTACCCATTTCATTGGCTAGCTTCACCTCCCTCAGTGTTCAACAGTAACTCCTTGCGAGTTGCTCGACATTGGGGAGAGTCCATTCTGTAGATGGTCTGATACTTCGTCTGAGTTCCTTGTCAACTTCTCTCTTGGTCTGGTTGTCCTTCCTCTGGTTTCTGTCTGGTTCTGTTTCTGCCAGATGCCGGTATGTCAGATCGGGTTGTCTTTGTGCCAGCTTTGATTCATGAGTATCTCACTTTGTATCGCCCCATAGTTTTACATTGTCAGTGGATTAGGTTCATGACTTTTTGTGGTCTAGAACCCAAAATAAAGTTTGTTGTTGGACCCGAAGTTAGCATGGGGGAAGTTAGCCTGCATAATCTTGTAACATGTGTTAATTTGCGTTTATTGTTTTGGTTCCCCCAACACGCCTCTGTAACCTGCTAATTTACTAACCTGCTCCTTTAAATAGCAATGGGACCTAATCCTCTTTGGGACCCGTACAAAACAAAGGCAAAGTCGCGTTAGGTCCCAAAGAGCATATATCTGCCTCTCTACCTTCTGCCTCCCTCCTCTCTTTCCTAGCAACTTAATTGGGCTTTCTTTCCTCCTCTTTATCCGCCTCACACTTCTTCCATCGTTTATACGGTGTGTTTACTTCTCTGTCCACCAGATTATGGACCATATATCTACCCCTCTCCACAGAATCCACAAACTTCCTCCATTATTTTCTAGGTGGTTCCCTCACGTACTTTGGTATCCCAAAAGTATCCTTGTCCCCCTTTACAATGTAACGAAGATGTTTGTCGACTTCATTATCCAACGACTGCATCCCATAGGTCCCAACTAATCATCGTTCGTGCATCTCCCTAAACTGATCTTGCTGCGCGTGCGCTTTCCGACTCTTCGGAACTCGTTTGTAGTATTCCCTCATCTTATTCTCCGGATGTCTTATCATTAAATCCACTAGTAGTTCTTTCCCACTCTTCTCCGACTTTCTCTTCTTCACTAGCATCTCCGCCATCCTGATTCTTCTCTCTCACCAAACTGGTAGTGCCTTACAAAGGCTCAGAAGGGCAAGAGATAATTATTAATAATAATCTAATTAGTTGTAAATCAGTGATGGCCTACCTTCTATCTGCTTTTTGTCAACCTTTTGTACAAATATTTTCCCTATGCGTGCCAATTCTTTCCTAATTTGTAATTTTGTCTGTTTTAACTATGTTTCTAGAATTTCATAGTTCTCAGTTGCTACGATTTTTTATTGTGCTATATTCCTCAACTTACACCCTATTATTTATCTACTACTCAATTACTATGTAAGTAATTCATCACTACTTGTTTACATAAAAGACTAGCTACAACTTTCTTAATGTTATGCTAGCTTCCTACCAGACAGCATTCTGGGTCTGTAGCAATACTCTAAGTCTGGACTCTGGGCTATGCGCTATAGTAGTCTAGTTCGTGTGGCCTACACTGTCTATTCTACTACGCCTACATACCCCCCTCAACTCCTCACGTGGCGCCCTCAGTGCCCACTATAGCACGTGTTACATACTTTTATTGGTCCCATTGACCCAGACGCAATGTGTACCCTTCTAACCCTCACTGTGATACTATGTACCCTTCTAATTCTGCTACAGTACATATTATGTACTATTATTGGTCCCATTGACCTGGCGTTAGTTTGTATGTAAATTATGTACGTTAGGACAAGTGTACTCATCGGACGTAAGTAATTGTAACTACCTACTCCTAAAAATTATGTACGTTGGTACGTTCATACCCATCAGACATACATAATGCACATCTAAACCAGATAATATATATGTACATTGGTTCAGGTAGACTCATTGGATGTATGTATGTACATTAGTATGTTCGTACCCATCAGACGTATGTAATTATATTTTTTATTTTTATTATTTAGGGTGCCTCGCCCTCATTCCCACCCCCCTCAGTCCAATTTATTGGACGACTCAACTGATTAGGCCGATCCCTCCAATAGGCAACACTTTCCTACCACCCTCCTGTAGGTCTTCCTATCCTTCGCTCCAATCTTTCCTCCAATTCTAACCTCCACAGATCTAATATTTCTGTCCTCACCACTGTAGCACTCGACTACCCTTGCCAGTCCCCAGTGATTATTGATAATCGTGTCGTCGGTTACGATTATTAAGTTACCCTTCCTGAGCTCCCTCTGACTATTCCTCCACTTGCTTCTCTTGAGCAGTGTTGGCAGGTACTCTTGAATCCACCTTTTCCAATACTCTGCACCTATCGCCTTAGCCACCTTCCAGCTCTGACGCGAGTTTATAATGTCTGGGTCGATATTTCGCATGTCTATCGTCACTGGTCTCTCCATCCGAAGATTTTCTGGTGTCAGAACGTCCAGCCATTCCGGATCATCCATACAGCGGTTGGCTGTTGATTATCACCTTGCACTTCACCAGCACCATCCTCAATACATCCTCGGTCACCATATGATTGTTCATGAGTTTGGTCATCAGCTGCTTAGAGCTTCCGACTAGGCGTTCTATGCAACGCGGCGCGTATGCGGCGTGTATGCTGCCTTAACATCTTCTCCCTCCAAGATGTCAAAGGCCTCCGCTAACTCGTTTTCTGCCCCAACGAAGTTAGTCCCATTGTCGGAGTATAATACTTCGACCATTGCTCCTCTGCGGGCCACGAATCTTTCTAACGCATTGATAAATGCCGACGCTATAGCGTCCTGAGCCAGTTCTATCCCCACGGCCCTCATGTTATTACATACAAAGATTATACCGTATCGTTTCTCGGTGTGCCGCATCACCTTGATCTTTCTCGGCCCAAACATGTCTGAGCTGCAGTGTGTGAATGGTGGGTCGTGATGTCTCAACCTATTAGTTAGCAGTGGCGCCATCTCTTCCACGGCCCTCTCCTTCTTCGTCCGTCGGCATGTCTGGCATTGCCCCAATACTGCCTTCACCATCTATCTAAGTTGAATTACCCAATATTTCTTCCTGATCGCGGTTAGAGTTTGGTTGGTACCGCCGTGTACTATGGTCTTATGGGCATCCCATATAATCTGGTGAACTATTGGTGATTTGTTAGGGATTATTATTGGTTTCAGTGGAATTAAGGCGCTGGTGTTATTAGCCACCGTGGAGTTCATGACCAGGATTCCAACCTCATCCAGTTGTGGCGACCGTGCATTGATCTCGATGTCCTGTCGAAGGCGTTGCTGTTTCCCAGCATGGTCAACTTTGTCTCCAAATGCCTTCCCTTGTTCATATTGTATCACGGCTTTGGCCGCCCCTTCCAGATCAATGGTGGGTCTAATCTTGCCACCCGTACCAGCCCCCCTAAGGGGGCTGGTATTCTGTATTATAGTATTATCCTATTCTCTGTTAGCCCTCAGATATGCCACTAGCTTCATCGTCTTATACCAGCTAGAGCTGTAACTGAGTAACCTATCTGTTGGATTATCACACGACTCTATCGTCTTAGATCGTGGTGGTTCCTCCTTAATCTCCCTCACTAACTGGTTGAATATTTCTTCCCCCTCTGATTTGTTTCCCTCATCCTCTACCACTACTTCCTCTCCGATTGAATCTACTTTACTCATCAGTGGCCACTTCGACCTGTATTGAGGAAGTGTGGACCATGCTGCCATAACTCTTGCTTTCTCGGAAAATTTCTACCCCAATCTACAAGCAACTACAGATGGAGAGGATCAGCATGCATTCTTAACATTCCTGGGAGACTTTAATGCAAGTCTGCATCAATCACCTACATCGCCCTGGGTCTATAGCAATAGTGTTAACCAAAATTCTGTCCATCTTCAGGATTTTATCTCTGGAAATGGATTGTTTTCGGCTGGAACCCAGTTCAAGAAGCGAACTAGAAAGCTATGGACTCATAGTGGACCCAGTGGTCACAAGTCCCAGATAGACCATATTCTGTTTCGTAGGAAATACAGGAGCTCTATACAAGACTGTAATGCATTTACACTTCGACCCTTCTCCAGTGATCACCGCCTTATTGTGGCCAAGGTAAGACTTAGTCTGCGTGCTAGCAGAACAACTAAATCTGCCTTGCCGCGACATGACTGGTCCTCTCTGTTGCAACAGCCAAGTGTGAGATCCAGCTTCACACTACAGCTGAGCAACAGGTATGAGGCTCTTGCCTCTGAGGCGGCAGATCACTGTGAGGGCTATACTGCCTTTACAGAAGCAGTTAAGTTAGCAGCTGCAGAAACAGTTCCTGTATTCCCTCGAAGCAGGAAAAGGGCCCCCTGGACTGACAACAAAATTCAGAAGTGCCGAAATGACCTTCATAAGGCGCAGAAAGGGTCCCGACTCAAACAGACTACCGCGGCCAAGAATGCAGTTAAGGCTGCATCTAGGTCCCTGAACAGGCAGTACTCTGTTAATCTACAGGAGCTAATAAACCAACAGGTTGATGCCATCAATGATGCTGACGACAGCAGGCAATCATTCCAGGCATGGAAATCGATCAATTTGCTTACTGGGCGGAAAAGCCAACCAACCACCAAGGTTAAGGCTGAATCACCAGCCGATCGCCTCAATGGTTGGAAAGCCCACTTTGAAAAGCTCCTCAATAATGACAGGGTATTGCCTGATAACTTTATAGAAGTAAAAGTGTCTGAGTCTGTACTCCCAGATATTCCCATTGGCGATATCTCCTTTGCAGAAGTGAAGGCTGCTGCAAAGAGCATTAAGACCAATCGTGCCAGTGGAGTAGATGGTGTTCCCCCTGAGGTCTTTAAAATACCTGAGTGTTTAAAGCTCATCTATCCCATCATAGTAGACATGTACCGAACAACAAGAGTCCCACAAGAAATGAAAACAAATAAGTTGGTGCCAGTTCCCAAGAAGGGCAACCTAACACTCTATGGTTCTTTTCGGGGAATCTCATTGATCTCGATTGCTGCAAAACTATACAATAGGATTCTATTAAATCGCATCAGGGATCCCATTGAGAGACTGCTACGTGGAAATCAGAATGGGTTCCGTAAAGGTCGTGGGACCATGGAGCCCATTTTGGCACTTAGAAGGATAATTGAAGAGTTATCAAAAAAGAAAGACAGGCATCTGGCTGTTATCTTTGTTGACTTCTTCAAGGCCTTTGATTCAGTCTCTCGCTCACGTATGTTCAGCATACTTTCATTATATGGGATTCCTGATGAAATTATTGCAGCAATCAGATCAGTATACGATGGTTCGACAACATTTGTGTCTACTGTTGACGGTGACACAGAACCATTTGAAGTGTTATGGGGCGTCCTCCAAGGAGACACACTTGCACCATTCTTGTTCATTATTGTGGTTGACTATGTTCTACGCATGTCCTTAGATCATCATAATGATGATGGGGTGATGATAACTCCACCTACTGGCTCCAGAAGTCGAGGAAATCCTGCCAAGTACCTAACTGATCTAGACTTTGCTGATGACTTAGGAGTACTCTCAGAATCATTAGAGGGAGCCCAGCGGCTCCTCGGCTCATTAGAACATGCTGCTTCTAGTGTTGGTCTTTTTATTAACTCCAGAAAGACCAAAATTCTGACAGTTAACTTTGAAAGTCATCAGCAAGTCTCTGATCGGATGAGCATAAGCTCAAAGGATGGTATGCTTGAGCATGTGGACGACTTCTGTTACCTGGGATCATGGATCCGGAAGTCAGGTGAGGACCTTCGAATACGTAAGGGAAAGGCATGGGCAGCCTTGAATAGGCTTTCCAGGATTTGGAAGTCACCTAGAATTAATCGGAAACTTAAGGTCCGATTATTTAGAGCAGCAGTAGTTCCAGTACTCCTCTACGGGAGTCCATGCTGGGCTCTAACTGCTGAGGACACCAAATCTCTGGATGGCACTTTCACAAGAATGCTACGCCGGGTACATTGTGTCAAGTACAATGCACACATCTCCAACCAGACACTATATAACATTGGAGGTGTCTCATTGGTTCCCCCAAGCTTGACACTAGAACAAAATCGCCTCCGCTTTGCAGGACATTGCTTTCGCCGTGAGGACCAGCCAGTGCATAATCTTGTACTTTGGCAGCCTCATGGAGTGAATAAGCATGGTGGACAGCCCATGACTTTCTTGAGACGCATCTTAAAGGACACTGGCCTTAAAGATGCGGATGATCTAGCAAATGTCATGGGTGATAGGGAGTTGTGGCGGCGCAATTTTGTTGACAAGCCGGCACAGCATTCTTAAAAATGCAGCTGCAATGCAGCATGCCGATCCTAGTAGTACCAGCCGATCGCCTCAATGGTTGGAAAGCCCACTTTGAAAAGCTCCTCAATAATGACAGGGTATTGCCTGATAACTTTATAGAAGTAAAAGTGTCTGAGTCTGTACTCCCAGATATTCCCATTGGCGATATCTCCTTTGCAGAAGTGAAGGCTGCTGCAAAGAGCATTAAGACCAATCGTGCCAGTGGAGTAGATGGTGTTCCCCCTGAGGTCTTTAAAATACCTGAGTGTTTAAAGCTCATCTATCCCATCATAGTAGACATGTACCGAACAACAAGAGTCCCACAAGAAATGAAAACAAATAAGTTGGTGCCAGTTCCCAAGAAGGGCAACCTAACACTCTATGGTTCTTTTCGGGGAATCTCATTGATCTCGATTGCTGCAAAGCTATACAATAGGATTCTATTAAATCGCATCAGGGATCCCATTGAGAGACTGCTCCGTGGAAATCAGAATGGGTTCTGTAAAGGTCGTGGTACCATGGAGCCCATTTTGACACTTAAAAGGATAATTGAAGAATTATCAAAAAAGAAAGACAGGCATCTGGCTGTTATCTTTGTTGACTTCTTCAAGGCCTTTGATTCAGTCTCTCGCTCACGTATGTTCAGCATACTTTCATTATATGGGATTCCTGATGAAATTATTGCAGCAATAAGATCAGTATACGATGGTTCAACAACATTTGTGTCTACTGTTGACGGTGACACAGAACCATTTGAAGTGTTATGGGGCGTCCTCCAAGGAGACACACTTGCACCATTCTTGTTCATTATTGTGGTTGACTATGTTCTACGCATGTCCTTAGATCATCATAATGATGATGGGGTGATAATATATCCACCTACTGGCTCCAGAAGTCGAGGAAATCCTGCCAAGTACCTAACTGATCTAGACTTTGCTGATGACTTAGGAGTACTCTCAGAATCACTAGAGGGAGCCCAACGGCTCCTCAGCTCATTAGAACATGCTGCTTCTAGTGTTGGTCTTTTTATTAACTCCAGAAAGACCAAAATTTTGACAGTTAACTTTGAAAGTCCTCAGCAAGTCTCTGATCGGATGAGCATAAACTTAAAGGATGGTATGCTTGAGCATGTGGACGACTTCTGTTACCTGGGATCATGGATCCGGAAGTCAGGTGAGGACCTTCGAATACGTAAGGGAAAGGCATGGGCAGCCTTGAATAGGCTTTCCAGGACTTGGAAGTCACCGAGAATTAATCGGAAACTTAAGGTCCGATTATTTAGAGCAGCAGTAGTTCCAGTACTCCTCTAAGGGAGTCCATGCTGGGCTCTAACTGCTGAGGACACCAAATCGCTGGATGGCACATTCACAAGAATGCTACGCCGGGTTCATTGTGTCAAGTACAATGCGCACATCTCCAACCAGACACTATATAACATTGGAGGTGTCTCATTGGTTCCCCCAAGCTTGACACTAGAACAAAATCGCCTCCGCTTTGCAGGACATTGCTTTCGCCGTGAGGACCAGCCAGTGCATAATCTTGTACTTTGGCAGCCTCATGGAGTGAATAAGCATGGTGGACAGCCCATGACTTTCTTGAGACGCATCTTAAAGGACACTGGCCTTGAAGATGCGGATGATCTAGCAAATGTCATGGGTGATAGGGAGTTGTGGCGGTGCAATTTTATTGACAAGCCGGCACAGCATTCTTAAAAATGCAGCTGCAATGCAGCATGCCGATCCTAGTAGTAGTAGAGAAAGCGTGGCATTGTACGCCCCTCGATAGCAAGTTGGCCAGATTGTCATCAGTCAGGCAGTAGTGCCACTTGTCCAAGTCTGTTGTTGCTCTTATCTCATCCACTCGATTCACTACGAATATGGGATATCGCGTCTTTTCGTTATGCAACCATCCCAATACCACCATACCAGTGGTGTGTTTCTACTATACTTGGCATTGCATCCACCAAATATGCTGTTGCTCTCACTACCAGTCTCGCAGCCGTTAGCGCGAGTTTTGGTACTGATGCTGAATCTTGCGGCGTCAACCTCACTTTACTGAATGCTAGTCTGGACTTATGAGTCCCCTTTCGCTGTACCAAATAAAGCGCAGCACCATATGCTTCCAGGGATATGTCGGAGAACATATGTAGTTCCAGTTCACTCATGTCTCCATCCGGGAAGTATACACGTGGCATACTGTAAGTTCACATATCTTCTAAGCTCCCTGTCCATTTCTCCCTGTTTATTTATTTCTATCGGGAACTCCGCATCCCAGTCATCTCTGATTTTGTAAACCTTCTTGAGTATTTGCTTCCTGGTGACTTACAATGAGGATGCTAATCCTAGCGAGGATTGTAAATCCTCGCTATGTATGACACTTGGTATGGATCCCAGCTGATATTCCAACTCGTCTGTCTCCCGGTACCACACGATCCCTAGTGCTTTCTGCTGCAATTCTAATCTTCTGTCCACCATAATCTGTTCCTTTACCATCATAGGTTTATCCAATTTTACCTCTGGTTATTTATCCTCTATGGCTTCCATGAATTCTTTAGAGTTTGACTGGAACTTCGTCAAGTTGAATCCCGATTTCTTCAGGATGTCGCAAACTTTGCTCCCCGTTTGGACGATCTCCTCAATGGAGTTTCCAGAACCCATCCCGTCATCCACGTAGAACCTGCGTCGAATCATATCGATCGCCTCTTTACTATACTCCTCCTCTTTGCCCTCCACTGTATCTCTTATGGCCATGGTCGTGGTGAATGAAGACGAGTTGGCCCCCATATTCTGTACCACCATCTTCTACATTGGTATATCTGATGGTTCTTCATCACCATTGTACCACAGGAAGCGTTGACTATCACTGTCCTCCTCAGTTACCCACACTTGGTTAAACATGCCCACAATGTCACACGTGAAGGTGTGTTTCCCATTTCTAAATCTCAACAGAACTTCTATCCCCGAATTGTAAATATTGGGGCCTTCTAGTAGGTAGTCATTAAGGCTCATGCCGTTTGTCTTGGCAGAGGCGTCAACCACCATCCTTAGTTTGCCTTTCTTGGGATCTAGAGCCACATGAAGTAGCAGATAGTGAGTCCTGTTGGTGTCCGGTTCATCTACTGGTAGCTCCATAGCCCATCCACGTTCTACATATTTCTTAATGGTTTTAGGTGTCCTCTACCGAGGTTCCTACCCCGATCTCCTTTAACCCCTCGAAATCCTGCCATAGCAGCCTCTTAAGCTGTTCCTCCACCCCTTCATCCTCCATCTCTCCCATCGTCCCTGCTAACATGCACCCTGAGGATTCGGATAATCCATGCCAACTATGTGAGAGACTTTCGGGACATCTAGTTCGGGCACGGAAAAGTCGATGCCGTCCAGGTACCGATATTGTTCGATCTCGATCTTTGTAGGTCGCCTGACGTTGATGTTAATCGACTCCATTATCCTGATGGGTTCGATGGTAGCCCCATAATCGCACCCTGGTGTTATCGCTCCAATTTCACATAGTCCCGTCCTCATCTTCATGACCTCGTCCTTGCTTGATATCGTGGACACCGCCATCTTGCTTGGCTTGGTCGTCAACCCTATTCTCTCGGCTACCCAACTCTTCGTTA
Source organism: Nemertoderma westbladi (assembly GCA_032718475.1). Taxonomy (NCBI): domain Eukaryota; kingdom Metazoa; phylum Xenacoelomorpha; order Nemertodermatida; family Nemertodermatidae; genus Nemertoderma; species Nemertoderma westbladi. The sequence continues at coordinate 27,584 of JAUCBJ010005482.1, forward strand.
GCGGGAGACTCTCAGCTGATTGAGGATGCCGTCCACCAGGCTAACACCTGGTGTAACGGTAAACTCGAGCGGCGGAGGGCCGACCAGGACGAGAAGTTTAGGTGGTGGGCCGGAAGCCAAGGGACACCCTTACTTAATGTCCACGGCACAGTCCGGTGCGAGGATGGTATTGTTCTGCCTGAGACGGTTGAGTCGGTGCTCAGACTTGGGGCCAAGAACCCGGTCAAAACCAAGTTTGACACCGCACTCTTCTACTCTCAGGTAGATTATTTCACCCGCGCCACTGATGCTGACAAAGTAAGTGTGTCACACCACTCCCAGAATTACGCCAGGTTAATGCGCTTACAGCGGCAGTCAGATGCTGTCGCTACAACCGCGCGTTACTTGAAGCAACAGGGCCTGATTGCTGTGCCTTTTGACAAGGGGAACGGCTATTGTGTTATGAGGAAGGAGTCGTATCTGACCAGGGCTGATACTCTCATCGCCGACCCCGCCAAGTTTGGTCCCCCTCCAGGCCGCCCGGGTGCTGTGAAGATCGATATTTACCGTCGTAGGGCCGAGGTTATACGGGACGAGGTCACCAGTATTGTGGGTAAGGAGAGTAAGGAACTCCTAGCCAAGTTACTACCGCGCAAGGATACTACTCCCCCGAGGCTGTATGGCCTCGCTAAGGTCCACAAGGCTGGTGTCCCCCTCCGCCCGATAACTTCAATGCCCGGCAGCATCTACCACCCTGTCGCTGAGTACCTCAGGGACATGTTGCAGGTGCTGCCAGAGGGTAGGATTGGTACTAACAGCGCCGGGGCTGCCGATCGTCTCGCCGAGCTGGAGGTAGAACCCACGGACCGCCTCTACTCCCTGGACGTAGTGAGTTTATTCACTAATGTTCCACTCAAGGAGGCGGTGCAGCTTGCTGCTGATCTACTGTACGAGCAACATCCTGACCAGCCTATCAACAAGGACCAATTTATTCGTCTTATGTTGGTTGCTACACAGGATGTTGTATTCCTGGATCACCGTGGTAACTACCGTTGTCAGAGGGATGGTGTCGCCATGGGCTCCCCTTTGGGTCCCATACTCGCCAACATCTTTCTGTCACAGTTCGATGAGCAGATCGCGGCGGGTACCAAGCTTAGCGATAGGTACGTTGATGACGTGTTTAGCGTTGGTAGTAATGACCCCACTGAGAAGCTGAGAGAGGTCAATGCCCTCCACCCCAATCTTAAGTTTACACTTGAGTTGGAGGAACAGGGCCGCTTGCCTTTCCTTGATTTGGTTGTGTCCCGTACTGACCACGCGCTTGCGACGGCGTGGTACCGCAAGCCTACAGATACCGGGCTTGTTCTTAATGCTACTGCGTGTGCCCCTGAGGCATACAAACGGGGGGTAGTTCGTGGAATGTTTCATCGCATTTTCAACGTCAGTAAGGGCGGGGATGGCTCCCAGCTCCTTTCTGCAATTGGCGAAGCTAACACCATTCTTAGCAATAACCAATATACGAATGCGATGATTCAACGCGAGCTTACCGCCGTCCGTGCCGCTAGGGGGCGTCCTGGCAATTGTAGTGAGAGCGAGGTGACTGCGGTTGCACCCACTGAGGTCATTGACCTGGTGGATCCAGCACCCGTAGATAATCCCAGGCCTATCATCTGTAAGTTTGAGTACCGCGGTCGGGCTACCGAACTTTTCGTTCGTAGGCTACGTGGTCTAGTACCGAGATCTTGCGCACGGCCAGTGCGGTTTGTTTACACAACTGCCAAACTGCGCCAATCACTGCCATCATTGAAGCATCCGGTTCCCGATATTCTGGCTTCTAACGTCGTGTATTCATTTGCTTGTCCCTCTTGTAAGGGGGAATATGTTGGACATACCATCCAACACTTATTTGAACGCGTTAGACAGCATCAAGACGGGTCGGCCAATGATGGTAGTGAACAAGGCAAGACAGTTCACAACCATATCATGACGCACCGCGGGGAGCCCAACACACGTTGGTTGACCGACTGGCGAGAGTTGTTCAAACACTTCAAGGTTATTGCACGGCACCCTTTGCGTCCTGTCCTGCAAAAACTAGATATGTTTTATATACGCACTCGCCAGCCAGCTATTAACATGCAGAAACGTGATTGGCGCAAGTTTGAGGTGCTGCTTCCCAGTGGTTAGACGGATACACTTCTACCTTGTTTCACTTTACCGTCCCGTCTCCCTTGGGAACTTCTATCTATTGTCTCCTTTCTAGCACTAGCTACTTGAGAAAGCCCCCATTGGGGCGAAACCTACTGATCAGCTGACAGCCGTCAGCTGATCACTGATTGCATGCAACGTCTAATGGTCAGTTGCTTTTTTATTTTAGTATTTGTATCGTACTGTACTTGCATACCTACCGGTAAGGTTTTTTACTTCAGCTTGACAATTAAAGAATAAAATAATTGTATTAACTCAAGCATTTAATTATTAATCATTATTGTTATACAGTATAGAATCTGTACAGTAGTTCTTTAAAAAAAAAAACAAATTAAATTGTAACCTGTGCCCTGACTTGTTTATTGTTTTGGTTAGTATAGCTTAAACTGTTAAAACCCTAACATATTCCTTTACCTCAATAGATATTCACATTAATAAGCTCTTGTTTAATATTGTCGATGTGGCTATTACACCCGTCTAAATTAAGTAAACTTTCTTTTTATTTTACCATGATTAGTAAAGTATAGTTATGGAATACAATCGATTGGGAGAAACAGATATGGAAGTCTCCACTCTCGGTTTAGGAGGCGCCTCCCTGGGCACAGACATTTACGGGAAGGTGGACAGAGAGACTGGAGTGGCAATAACACACCGAGCACTAGCCCTCGGCGTCAACTACATCGACACGGCGCCTTGGTACGGTCAGGGTCGCTCCGAGACAGCGTTGGGGCACGCACTCCGTGATGTTCCGAGGAAGTCCTACCTGGTCAACACTAAAGTGGGTCGATACGAACTGGACGCCGACCGGATGTTCGATTTCAGTGGGAGTCGCGTTAAAGAAAGCGTTCGTCACAGTTTACAGTTGTTGGGTTTAGATTACCTCGATTGTCTTATGGCGCATGACGTTGAATTCGCTAAAGATTCCAACCAGATAACCAATGAAACACTCCCGGCTATGCAAGAGGTTAAAGACGCTGGTAAAACGCGTTACATCGGGTTAACTAGCTACTCTCCCAAAGTGCTTAAAGAAATTATAGAAAAGAGCCGAATTAAAGTAGATGCTGTACTTGTTTACTCCCGTTATACACTGCATGATGACACCCTCTCTTCATATTTAGAGTTCTTTCGCTCCAAAGGAATCGGTGTTATCAACGCAGCGCCGGTCTCCATGGGGTTGCTAAGCAACGCGGGAGCTCCCGCTTGGCATCCCGTTGTCGTTCAACCCGCTATGTCCCCTTTGCTGCGGGCCTGTACCGATGCCGCCGACTATTGCCGCGGGAACGGTGTAGAACTCGCTCGTCTCGCTGTACATCACGCCTTTAAGAGTAATAAGTTTCCGATGACTCTTGTAGGCGCCTGCGATGTCGCCCAGTTAGAAGAAAACGTAGAAGTCGCAGTTAAAGGTATAGATGATAAAGATATGGCTGTTCTGGAATATATTAGTAAGAAGTATTTAAATTCTTTGCTTTTGGGACGGAATTGTAATTGGGAGGAAAATACATCTGTTGATTACGAGTGTTTGAAAAGATAGTTAAAGATATACTGAACATAATCAATCTCAGACTCAACAAAATAAATGTCAGACTGAACATAATCAATGTCGGACTGAACAAAATAAATGTCAGACTGAACATAATCAATGTCGGACTGAACAAAATAAATGTCAGACTGAACATAATCAATGTCGGACTGAACAAAATAAATGTCAGACTGAACATAATCAATGTCGGACTCAACAAAATAAATGTCAGACTGAACATAATCAATGTCGGACTGAACAAAATAAATGTCAGACTGAACATAATCAATGTCGGACTGAACAAAATAAATGTCAGACTGAACATAATCAATGTCGGACTGAACAAAATAAATGTCAGACTGAACATAATCAATGTCGGACTGAACAAAATAAATGTCAGACTGAACATAATCAATGTCGGACTGAACAAAATAAATGTCAGACTGAACATAATCAATGTCGGACTCAACAAAATAAATGTCAGACTGAACATAATCAATGTCGGACTGAACAAAATAAATGTCAGACTGAACATAATCAATGTCGGACTGAACAAAATAAATGTCAGACTGAACATAATCAATGTCGGACTGAACAAAATAAATGTCAGACTGAACATAATCAATGTCGGACTCAACAAAATAAATGTCAGACTGAACATAATCAATGTCGGACTGAACAAAATAAATGTCAGACTGAACATAATCAATGTCAGGCTGAACATAATCAATGTCGGACTGAACAAAATAAATGTCAGACTGAACATAATCAATGTCGGACTGAACAAAATAAATATCAGACTGAACATAATCAATGTCGGACTGAACATAATCAATGTCGGACTCAACAAAATAAATGTCAGACTGAACATAATCAATGTCGGACTGAACAAAATAAATGTCAGACTGAACATAATCAATTTCGGACTGAACAAAATAAATGTCAGACTGAACATAATCAATTTCGGACTGAACAAAATAAATGTCAGACTGAACATAATCAATGTCGGACTCAACAAAATAAATGTCAGACTGAACATAATCAATGTCGGACTGAACAAAATAAATGTCAGACTGAACATAATCAATTTCGGACTGAACAAAATAAATGTCAGACTGAACATAATCAATTTCGGACTGAACAAAATAAATGTCAGACTGAACATAATCAATGTCGGACTGAACAAAATAAATGTCAGACTGAACATAATCAATTTCGGACTGAACAAAATAAATGTCAGACTGAACATAATCAATTTCGGACTGAACAAAATAAATGTCAGACTGAACATAATCAATGTCGGACTGAACAAAATAAATGTCAGACTGAACATAATCAATGTCAGGCTGAACATAATCAATGTCGGACTGAACAAAATAAATGTCAGGCTGAACATAATCAATGTCGGACTGAACAAAATAAATGTCAGACTGAACATAATCAATGTCGGACTGAACAAAATAAATGTCAGACTGAACATAATCAATGTCGGACTCAACAAAATAAATGTCAGACTGAACATAATCAATGTCGGACTGAACAAAATAAATGTCAGACTGAACATAATCAATGTCGGACTGAACAAAATAAATGTCAGACTGAACATAATCAATGTCGGACTGAACAAAATAAATGTCAGACTGAACATAATCAATGTCGGACTCAACAAAATAAATGTCAGACTGAACATAATCAATGTCGGACTCAACAAAATAAATTTCAGACTGAACATAATCAATGTCGGACTCAACAAAATAAATGTCAGACTGAACATAATCAATGTCGGACTGAACAAAATAAATATCAGACTGAACATAATCAATGTCGGACTCAACAAAATAAATGTCAGACTGAACATAATCAATGTCGGACTGAACAAAATAAATGTCAGACTGAACATAATCAATTTCGGACTGAACAAAATAAATGTCAGACTGAACATAATCAATTTCGGACTGAACAAAATAAATGTCAGACTGAACATAATCAATGTCGGACTGAACAAAATAAATGTCAGACTGAACATAATCAATGTCAGGCTGAACATAATCAATGTCGGACTGAACAAAATAAATGTCAGGCTGAACATAATCAATGTCGGACTGAACAAAATAAATGTCAGACTGAACATAATCAATGTCGGACTGAACAAAATAAATGTCAGACTGAACATAATCAATGTCGGACTCAACAAAATAAATGTCAGACTGAACATAATCAATGTCGGACTGAACAAAATAAATGTCAGACTGGACATAATCAATGTCGGACTGAACAAAATAAATGTCAGACTGAACATAATCAATGTCGGACTGAACAAAATAAATGTCAGACTGAACATAATCAATGTCGGACTCAACAAAATAAATGTCAGACTGAACATAATCAATGTCGGACTGAACAAAATAAATGTCAGACTGAACATAATCAATGTCGGACTGAACAAAATAAATGTCAGACTGAACATAATCAATTTCGGACTGAACAAAATAAATGTCAGACTGAACATAATCAATGTCAGGCTGAACATAATCAATGTCGGACTGAACAAAATAAATGTCAGACTGAACATAATCAATGTCGGACTGAACAAAATAAATGTCAGACTGAACATAATCAATGTCGGACTCAACAAAATAAATGTCAGACTGAACATAATCAATGTCGGACTCAACAAAATAAATGTCAGACTGAACATAATCAATGTCGGACTGAACAAAATAAATGTCAGACTGAACATAATCAATGTCGGACTCAACAAAATAAATTTCAGACTGAACATAATCAATGTCGGACTCAACAAAATAAATGTCAGACTGAACATAATCAATGTCGGACTGAACAAAATAAATGTCAGACTGAACATAATCAATGTCGGACTGAACAAAATAAATGTCAGACTGAACATAATCAATGTCGGACTGAACAAAATAAATGTCAGACTGAACATAATCAATGTCGCTCAGACTCAACAAAATAAATGTCAGACTGAACATAATCAATGTCGCTCAGACTCAACAAAATAAATGTCAGACTGAACATAATCAATGTCGGACTGAACAAAATAAATGTCAGACTGAACATAATCAATGTCGGACTGAACATAATCAATGTCGGACTGAACAAAATAAATGTCAGACTGAACATAATCAATGTCGGACTGAACAAAATAAATGTCAGACTGAACATAATCAATGTCGCTCAGACTCAACAAAATAAATGTCGGACTGAACATAATCAATGTCGGACTGAACAAAATAAATGTCAGACTGAACATAATCAATGTCGCTCAGACTCAACAAAATAAATGTCAGACTGAACATAATCAATGTCGCTCAGACTCAACAAAATAAATGTCGGACTGAACATAATCAATGTCGGACTGAACAAAATAAATGTCAGACTGAACATAATCAATGTCGGACTGAACAAAATAAATGTCAGACTGAACATAATCAATGTCGCTCAGACTCAACAAAATAAATGTCAGACTGAACATAATCAATGTTGCTCAGACTCAACAAAATAAATGTCAGACTGAACATAATCAATGTCGGACTGAACAAAATAAATGTCAGACTGAACAAAATAAATGTCAGACTGAACATAATCAATGTCACACTGAACATAATCAATGTCGGACTGAACAAAATAAATGTCAGACTGAACATAATCAATGTCGGACTGAACAAAATAAATGTCAGACTGAACATAATCAATGTCGCTCAGACTCAACAAAATAAATGTCAGACTGAACATAATCAATGTCGCTCAGACTCAACAAAATAAATGTCAGACTGAACATAATCAATGTCGGACTGAACAAAATAAATGTCAGACTGAACAAAATAAATGTCAGACTGAACATAATCAATGTCAGACTGAACAAAATAAATGTCAGACTGAACATAATCAATGTCGCTCAGACTCAACAAAATAAATGTCAGACTGAACATAATCAATGTCGCTCAGACTCAACAAAATAAATGTCAGACTGAACATAATCAATGTCGGACTGAACAAAATAAATGTCAGACTGAACATAATCAATTTCGGACTGAACAAAATAAATGTCAGACTGAACATAATCAATGTCGGACTGAACAAAATAAATGTCAGACTGAACAAAATAAATGTCAGACTGAACATAATCAATGTCACACTGAACATATCTACTATTCATATATATACGGGGTTATAATGTTAGTAATCTAATTTACTTAATTTGGTTTGAGTAGATAAACTTTGGCGGCTTCCTCTATGTGTATTTATTTCGGTGCACACCCATCTACATAACGTCAAATGTTTTGTTTCATTTTCATTTGTATTTAATTATTGCGTGTTTGACCTTAGATTGTTTCATATACCTGTTCGTTGCACGACCTTTTACTAATTAAAGCCTGCCGGGGCATAGGCCGTGCGCTGAAATGAAATGAAAGTGATTATAAATGTGCGCGTTAATCGGGGCCTATGAAGGGGAACTCCCTATCGCAGAATCTATAATAACCTTATATATATGGCCACTGATCTCAGAGTTTCATTATACAATTATGGGACAAAGAGACAATCATCATATACAGGCGGCTGTACTACAACAGTGTACAGTAGCAACAAGGGCCTCTTGCCTTCAAAGAAGAAGCCACTCTCTCTAGGCCGTCTCATTCATAGCTATATAATAATGACGCCACTAAAGATACCGACTCCATAATAATGTTGTCCTCGTTGGGGAATGTTCCTACATTCCGGTACAATACAGTCGGTGTTGTAGCCTTCGCTTTAAGCATTTCCAATTTTGTAGTTACTGTATCAATAAATAGCACTTAGCTATTTTTTGCCTCTAAGACATGATAAATTGAATGTGGCGAGAATATTAGGAAAACAGCGGTGTAAGGACTTTCAGCCACAAGAAATAAAAAAATGGTCTTATTTAAAATTTGATAAAGATAAACGTCTATTGCGTTTACTACGTTTACTGCGTTTATTACGTTTATTGATACGTCTGCACTAACACCATTTTTTTAATTTCTTGTGGCTGAAAGTCCTTTACACCGCTGTTTCCTAATATTTTATTCGTAATATAGTTTTTTTACACTCTGCCAGTTGCCTATTTTTTTTTTAAACTTTACAAGCCTCATTTATTCACAAAATAATAAAAAACATATTATTTATAATATTATAATTAATATATTATTGTGTTTGCTGTAATGTATTACTAACTGTGACCTAATGTACGAACACTCCTAACTGTACATTATTTTCAATAATATTGGATTGGTAAAATATTACTTTACAACTCGATTTTCCAATTGTACTGTACCCACCCAGTTGTAAATGTATTGTTGTGGGGCGAGACACGTAGTCGGCGAGCCTTGGCATACGGTGCATATAGAGCAAATGGGGCATGTCTGTCCGTCCGTCTGTCTGTCTGGTAAATGTTTGAACGCGAATTTCTCGTCATCGCTGAGTCGGAATTGAACCAAACTTAGTAGGTAAGTAGTAGAGGGAAAGTTTAGAAAGTTTGTAAAGTTTGGTGAAAAATCATGAAGTCTGACGTCAGCTACGACAGATTATGTGGTTTTTAGAAAATGTTAAATTTCTCGGGAACGCCTCATTTTCCAGAGCTGAAATTTTGGTTGCCTGTAGAGAATAATGAAGTCTATCGTTTACGAAATTTAAGACATTTAATTGGGGATCCGCTAGAGACTCAGAAATAATGACATAGGTCTACCGGTACGGTACTGCTGTACTGTGCAGCACTGGTAAGTACGAAATTGCAGAATAACAGTTTGACACCACCTAGCGGATTAATATATGATTGTATATCGAATGAATACATTCATAGCATGGGGTATTGGGTCCGAGCCACGAGGTTGGTGGAGCCTTTGCGAACTGACTCTATCTATCTCTTAGGGGGGTAGGTCAATTATGGCAAATATTTCATTCAATAATGGTACTGTATGTCATCGCCATCGCTACGATTTTGACTTACTTTTAAGCAACTTTCCCCTCTATGATCTATTTGCGGTTTGGTTAATTTCTTAAATACATATTTTGTGATAGAATTGCTCAATTTTAATTTGTATCTCATAACTGAGTCTCGTGCTGCGCGAAGGCTCCACGAACGTGTAAGCCACAGAATACAATTTATTTAGTATACTCACAACTCACCATTTCATACATACTCACCATCCCATATGTGGGTGTCTCTTTAATGTTATAATTATCTCTTTGACAATGATTTATAATTAGCAGTTTGTTAACCTTTGAGACATATTATTTCCTGTAGGAACCGTGTGTTTGCTAACATGATTTGTTTGGTAGACTGTAATTGGGTTGAGTATCATTAATAAAGTTACATATTATTTTATCTCTCGGGCAAACATGAGAATTGGCGTCCCAGATAGAATAGAATACCCGTCATAATTAATTGATGGTACAACATTTACTCTGCAAATATACACATTACCGTGCGTACAGTATACCTGCAAAGCCGCACCATACAGCCTAGTTATTATTTATTATATTTCATTATTTCTGTTTGTAGTTTTAATTTTCTATTTTATCGAACATTATTTTTTTTATTTATACAGGGTATCCCACAAAATTTTATACTTTTTGTAAATTATTTATTTCTGCAGCTCCATGTTAATGAGTTTCAGTAATTATGGTGTCACTGGATGACTCTCCCAAAGTGACTCTCTGGGCCGCCATCTCGAGTACCAGAGATATTGTGCCTTTCTTCTTCACTAATAATGTGAACAGTACCAACTATTTGGAAATGCTACAGCAGTTCTTTGTTTGATGATAAGGTTGATTAGGTATTCCAAAAGGATGGGGCTCTTTCCGCCTCACTGGGGTTGGGGTCTTATAGTCCGTGCCTATCTTAATAGCACGTTTCCTGGGCGTTGGATGCGATTGAAGAGGCCTTCACCGCTATTCCCTCTTTTTTTGGCTCATAGCGTTAATGAAATGTCTGCCAGGCCAAAGTTCAGACTGTTGGAGGAGGACATATTGATGTCTATTAGAACATTTATTACCTTTTATCATACAGTATTTATGCATGTATTTGTATTTGTAAGTGTTAATCAGTACAAGCTACACGTGGCGAGTAACGTCATTCGTTTTCCTGTCCTAATTAAATAAGCACAAAATGATGTTAAGAAGCAGAACCAGAATAAAGGTGTAATAATATGGCTATAAATAGTAGACTTTGCCCATTCCCCCCGAAAAACGACAACAGTAGCAACCCCCCCCCCCCCCCCCCTCCCCCCCCCCCTAGTACATGTCCTGGTCTATCCCCCAGATCCCCGCCCCAGCCCCAAACCCGAGACCCCGCCAAGGCCTCCCCCCACCCCACAGGCACAGAGAGGTCGCCTGAAGGAGACCGAACTGCAGCCGTCGCCTCACCGCACCCAACACCACCCCCAACCCACGCTGCCTCATACCGACCTGCTTAGACTGCAGATTCTCAGCAAGGTGCCGGATGAAGACCACCGCCTCCGCACCCCACACTCCATCAGTGGAACACACGAGCGGTGTGAAGTGCATCCTGCGTGTTTCGCAGGCCTCCTGGTATTTATGTATGTAATTAGTATATTAAAACAATCCATGTTGGTTGCTATATTTTATATTTTATCACCAGTTCATAAAAATAGTCTCTAGCTTTCCAATGACACCATAATTACTGAAAATCATTAATATGGAGCTGCACAAATAAAAATTCAAAAAGTTTCAAATTTTATGGGACACCCTGTATTTATTAATTAACCCATGCAAATTAAGTAAATATCCTAACCGTTAGGTATGAAGTTACAAAAAAAATCGATTATTAATTATCTTCGTGCCCTTTTCGCCTGTTCTGGCTCGGCCTTTGAGAAAGCCATCTATAAACACCGGACCGGCAGGCTGATTGCCACCCAGGTTGGGCCATAAACACCCCACTCAATTGATGACTTCCACAGTTGGTGGATTAAAGGGATAGTCCTATGTTATTATTATTATTATTTATTTATTTAATCATCTAAAATGATATATAATTAAAATTTTTGTACACACCTGATAAAAAGTACCGGTATAACATTAAATTAATAAGACATAGATTAAAGTTAGTTCGTAATTATCAGACTTGACAGACATGAAGTATAAATTTTCTGTTGACACTGATAAATAATTAAAATGTTACGGTATAGAGCTGTAGGTAGATGGCTCACTTATATTGTGTTGAAAAATTCGATTATTCGACTATGTCGGGTGTTGAATGGGGATGTACTATAAATATCGTTGTAACAATTATTAATGAAGTCACACTGAGCTGTCTCACCGACGGACAGGGAACCCAGGTTCAGTCGAGAGATGAGATCCAATTTGCTGTATTGGTATGTGAGTAAAGAGACTATGCAGGGAACAGGAAATGACTCACGGCAATTATAATATGTTGATCCAATCCCGATATAATGATTTTGACTTCTGGAATCTGCTCGTCTTGCGTTCCTGTGAAGTGATATACGCAATAGACTTTGTAAGATTGCATTAGGGCACGTAGATATGCGAATTATAGTGCCTATAGAAGCTGCAAATGCATCAGAGGTAATAGGTCGGCATTTCATCAGTTTGTATATTATCGAGTTACTAGCATACGTTCCCAAATGTAGAAGACCCCTCAGTGCCTTTCGATGGTATGTATCAAGTTTGTTTCTATCCCCGCTCGTCATTCGTCCAACCATAAACCTTGCACTATAGATGATTGTAGGCAGGGCAATGGAGGACCAGAGGTGGCTCAGTATATGAGTATTGAGCCATCGTGAAGTCCAACCTTTTCTCCGAAAGGATTCGGCGATGGATGCAATCAACTGTATACAATCAGCCAAAGCATCAGCAGACGTTCTGGCATTTTGTAATTTAAATCCAAGAAAGGTAAGATGCTGTTGTGGCGGTAACAATGTGCCTTTTACGTTGATAAATGTTGGAACTGATGAGCTGCTGACACCATGTGGAAGTATAAATATCCAGTTTGTTTTACTATTCTCAACTTCCAAGCATACTTTCTCAAGTTCGTCCATGATTATATTGATTTGATGTTCAACCTCAGCACTAGATTTGCCCATTATTAGAATATCATCCGCATATGCAATTGTGCTGAGCCAGAGGGTGCATGCATCACAGTCGTATCCAGCATCTTTCAAGGCTTTAAGAACATTAGAACATAGAAAATTGGCGAGAGAAGTGACCCTTGTTTTACTCCCTTAGATAAGATGTAATCCCCACCCAGACCAGGATGTCTGCGTTCTACCGCTGCGTTGACTATACAACGCAAACCATGTACAATTCGCTAAACCCCCCTAATTCGCTTTCATTATCACAACCATCGTCTTTAATCATATACGTCATTTCATTTCATTCGTGCACGCACGGTCAAACCGGCATTTAATAATATCATCACTGTGGTTATAATAATGTCAATGTGGTTCCTCTCGCCTGCCAGTTAGCATGCCGGAAGGCTAATCACTTCTACAGTATAATTGGCCTTCAAGTCGCCTATGTAGTTACCGCAAGGTGGCGCTACTGCAAGGTGGCGCGGCTGCAAGGTGGCGCGACTGCAAGGTGGCGCGGCTGCAAGGTGGCGCGACTGCAAGGTGGCGCTGCTGCAAGGTGGCGCGGCTGCAAGGTGGCGCGGCTGCAAGGTGGCGCGGCTGCAAGGTGGCGCGGCTGCAAGGTGGCGCGGCTGCAAGGTGGCGCGGCTGCAAGGTGGCGCGGCTGCAAGGTGGCGCGGCTGCAAGGTGGCGCGGCTGCAAGGAGGCGCGGCTGCAAGGTGGCGCGGCTGCAAGGTGGCGCGGCTGCAAGGTGGCGCGGCTGCAAGGTGGCGCGGCTGCAAGGTGGCGCTACTGCAAGGTGGCGCTACTGCAAGGTGGCGCGGCTGCAAGGTGGCGCGGCTGCAAGGTGGCGCGGCTGCAAGGTGGCGCGGCTGCAAATTGGCGCGGCTACAAGGTGGCGCGGCTGCAAGGTGGCGCGACTGCAAGGTGGCGCTGCTACAAGGTCGCGCTTGCAAGGAGGCGCGGCTGCAAGGTGGCGCTACTGCAAGGTGGCGCTACTGCAAGGTGGCGCGGCTGCAAGGTGGCGCGGCTGCAAGGTGGCGCGGCTGCAAGGTGGCGCGGCTGCAAGGTGGCGCGGCTGCAAGGTGGCGCGGCTGCAAATTAGCGCGGCTGCAAGGTGGCGCGGCTGCAAGGTGGCGCGACTGCAAGGTGGCGCTGCTGCAAGGTGGCGCTACTGCAAGGTGGCGCGGCTGCAAGGTGGTGCGGCTGCAAGGTGGCGCGGCTGCAAGGTGGCGCGGCTGCAAATTGGCGCGGCTACAAGGTGGCGCGGCTGCAAGGTGGCGCGACTGCAAGGTGGCGCTGCTACAAGGTGGCGCTACTGCAAGGTGGCGCGACTGCAAGGTGGCGCTGCTGCAAGGTGGCGCTACTGCAAGGTGGCGCTACTGCAAGGTGGCGCGGCTGCAAGGTGGCGCGGCTGCAAGGTGGCGCGGCTGCAAATTGGCGCGGCTGCAAGGTGGCGCGGCTGCAAGGTGGCGCGACTGCAAGGAGGCGCGGCTGCAAGGTGGCGCTACTGCAAGGTGGCGCTACTGCAAGGTGGCGCTACTGCAAGGTGGCGCGGCTGCAAGGTGGCGCGGCTGCAAGGTGGCGCGGCTGCAAGGTGGCGCGGCTGCAAGGTGGCGCGGCTGCAAATTAGCGCGGCTGCAAGGTGGCGCTACTGCAAGGTGGCGCGGCTGCAAGGTGGCGCGGCTGCAAGGTGGCGCGGCTGCAAGGTGGCGCGGCTGCAAGGTGGCGCGGCTGCAAGGTGGCGCGGCTGCAAGGTGGCGCGGCTGCAAGGTGGCGCGACTGCAAGGTGGCGCGGCTGCAAATTGACGCGGCTGCAAGGTGGCGCTACTGCAAGGTGGCGCGGCTGCAAGGTGGCGCGGCTGCAAGGTGGCGCGGCTGCAAGGTGGCGCGGCTGCAAGGTGGCGCGGCTGCAAGGTGGCGCGGCTGCAAGGTGGCGCTACTGCAAGGTGGCGCGGCTGCAAGGTGGCGCTACTGCAAGGTGGCGCTACTGCAAGGTGGCGCGGCTGCAAGGTGGCGCTGCTGCAAGGTGGCGCGGCTGTAAGGTGGCGCTACTGCAAGGTGGCGCGGCTGCAAGGTGGCGCGGCTGCAAGGTGGCGCGGCTGCAAATTGGAGCGGGTCACTACCAGGATTCTTAATCCAGAAATTTAATAATAAACGCTCTTTACAGCCTTTCATACTAAATTTCTTTTTATTTCTATTAATTGATTTTAATTTATTATTTATTGATTAATATCCCAGCAGGTAGCTTATAATCATATGAATATAATTTGTTTAATAAATTATAGGAACCTTATTTAATTAAATTTTAAATTATATTAATTTAGAATAAATCAGATGTAATAACACCTACCTTCTTTTATTTATATTTCAAGCATTATTTATTTCGGACTATATAATATCGCATATATATACAATATATACACGTTCGTGGGGACTTCGCGCAGCACGTAGTCGGCAAGCCTTGGCATACGGTTCATATAGAGCAAATATGGGGCATGTCTAGTTTGGACCCCATATCCCATGCTGTAAATGTATTCATTCGATATACAATCATATGTTAATCCGCTAGGTGGTGTCAAATTGTTATTCTGCAATTTCGTACTTACCAGTGCAGCACTGTACAGCAGTACCGTACCGGTAGGCCTATGTCATTACTTCTGAGTCTCTAGCGGATCTCCAAATAAATGTCTTAACTTTTCAATTTCGTAAAAGATAGACTTCATGATTCTCTACAGGCCACCAAAATTTCAGCTCAGGAAAATGAGGCCTTCCCGAGAAATTTAACATTTTCTAAAAACCACATAATCTGTCGTAGCTGACGTCAGACTGCATGATTTTTCACCAAACTTTACAAACTTTCTCTCTACTACTTACCTACTAAGTTTGGTTCAATTCCGAACCAGCGATGCCGAGAAATTCGCGTTCAAACATTTACCAGACAGACGGACAGACAGACGGACATGCCCCATTTGCCCTATATGAACCGTATGCCAAGGCTCGCCGACTACGTGTCTCGCCCCACAACAATACATTTACAACAACTGATGCCATACCAATGTTGTGATTATAATGAGTTTTTATTGCATTTGCAAGCAAATAAACATTTTCTGGGATGCCTTACACCTTAGTAAATCAACAACAAACTGTGTATTCACGCATTTTGTACACGTCATGTTTTAGAATAATAAACACGGCTTTCATTGGTGGTAGAATAATATAATCAATGGACAGAATAAATAAGCCTAGTTTGAGTGGACTTTCTGTTAAAACGCGATAATTAAAATTTCCGTACAGTTTGAGTGTAAAAGTATACAGTTTTATATGCATCTGTGTTGTTCTGCTCCTGATGTAGGCTAACTGATATTGGTATTTCTATACTGTTACAGGCCATGGCAATACTATAAGTCCATATTGGTAAGAATGCATTGACAGTAGGAGCATAAGATCAGATTAATATGAGTGCTAAAAGTTGGTCATCAACAAAAGGGAAGATATGTTTCATTCGCGTGTATAATAAGTTGAGTGCGAATATTTTTGTTAAAGAGTGGAGTTGTCTTCACACATGATAGTACAGAAATTTATTGCTCTTTTAACTCGTCTATGTACCATAAAACTGAATCCATGGGAGAAAAAACCAAATTCAAGATATCCATTACTCTAAGGTTGAAATTTCAGTCATTGCTCAATTTTCAGAAAAAATGACGAAATTTGGTATTTTCAAGCCATTTGTGGAAGGGTTTAAACATTAAGTTTAAATTCCAACTACAGATATTTTTGTTAAGTAGGCCTACCATGAATGCTCCAATATTTGCTGGGAGAAATCATTTATATATAAAATCAAATTTTTGTCAGTTTTCACCCAAAAATTCTAGTTTGCCGCAAAATTTTCCGATTTGAAAATTATTGTGGAGGGGTCAACTTTTATTTTAAAAAGTTTTTTCTTTTATTTTCTGAGTTTTCTCAACACAATGCCAGTTTCTATAAGAGAGAAAAACTAAAATTCATAAAAAACTTTTTTCATTCACCTCTACTATATATATCAAGCATTGTATATTTTTAATGTATTAATTATAATAATTACTGTTGAAAAACAATTTATACATTAATTGTGACATCAAATATGGATCCAATGTTTTTATTAGTCGTTATGGCAACATGTTTGTTTCTTGTACCTCCAATGAGCGCCACAAAATGTTCTGAAAACGAACTTCCTCCAACAACAAAAAATACAACAGAAATTCTAGAAAAACTACGTAAAATAATGGCAGAAAAAAAATATGATGCTTTTATTGTGCTCAGTTCAGATGCGCATAACAGCGAATACACAACCGATCACGATAAACGGCGAGCGTGGCTCACTGGGTTCAAGGGGTCCGCAGGTCACGCCGTTGTAACCAAGGACAACGCGGCCGTTTGGACGGATGGGCGGTATTACACACAAATTACGCAAGAGATCGACTGCAACTGGGAAGCGATGATCCCTGGATTGGATGGCTCCAAACCACCGGGGATGGTGGACTGGATTGCAGCTCAACTCCCGGGAGGCGGAACTGTGTCTGTGACCTCAACTTTAATTGACGCCAATTACGCTAACATTATAAAAGATTCCTTAAATAATGTTAATGAAAATATTATATTTAAAGCCACTAAACTGGATCTAATAGGAGAAATATGGAAAGATCAACCGGCTCTTCCTCAAGATCCATTATATGTTGAGACTATAAAATATGCTGGAGAAACTTGGCAAGATAAAGTCAATAAAGTTTGTCTGAAAATGGTCGAAAACAGCGATATTTTAATAATATCACGTTTAGATGATATTGCCTGGTTACTCAATCTACGTGGAAACGATATACCGTATACTCCAGTGTTCTTAGCTTATGTTACCATAGAAACCGGTACAGCCTGTTCAGTTACGCTGTACACTGATATGGAACGCACGAATCAAGCGAATAATCCTAAAGTGTTTCACCATCTGGGATTGGGTTCGGTGGGTAATCCGAATATCGTAACAGCGAATTATTCATCCGCGTCGTCAGGAATTAAAAAAGCTGTTTCAGGGAAAAGAATTTGGGCCGATAGCAAAGAGATAAACTACGAAGTTTATACGAAATTTGATTCGAAAACGGATGGGGCTATCCAAGTGCTGGATAAGGTAAATCCTGTGAGAATAATGAAAGTAGTTAAGAATAAAGTAGAACGAAAGAGTATGGAGCAAGCGAATCTGGTTGACTCGGTTGCGGTTGTGGCGTTTATCAGTTGGCTGAAGGGCGTTGTTGATGAGGGCGGCGATGTGGATGAGCTGAGCGCTGCTGATAAAGTCGCCGAGTTCCGTAGAATAGCCGCGGGGAAGAATTATATAGGAATGGCGGGATATTTATGTAGCGGGAGAACAGCTGTGATAGCGACACAAAGGGAGGTCCAACCAGATAAAGGGAGGTCCGACCAGATAAAGGGAGGTCCGACCAGATAAAGGGAGGAGGTCCAACCAGATAAAGGGAGGAGGTCCAACCAGATAAAGGGAGGTCCAACCAGATAAAGGGAGGAGGTCCAACCAGATAAAGGGAGGTCCAACCAGATAAAGGGAGGTCCAACCAGATAAAGGGAGGAGGTCCAACCAGATAAAGGGAGGAGGTCCAACCAGATAAAGGGAGGTCCAACCAGATAAAGGGAGGAGGTCCAACCAGATAAAGGGAGGTCCAACCAGATAAAGGGAGGTCCAACCAGATAAAGGGAGGTCCAACCAGATAAAGGGAGGTCCAACCAGATAAAGGGAGGAGGTCCAACCAGATAAAGGGAGGTCCAACCAGATAAAGGGAGGTCCAACCAGATAAAGGGAGGAGGTCCAACCAGATAAAGGGAGGAGGTCCAACCAGATAAAGGGAGGAGGTCCAACCAGATAAAGGGAGGTCCAACCAGATAAAGGGAGGAGGTCCAACCAGATAAATAGAGGAGGTCCAACCAGATAAAGGGAGGTCCAACCAGATAAAGGGAGGAGGTCCAACCAGATAAAGGGAGGTCCAACCAGATAAAGGGAGGTCCAACCAGATAAAGGGAGGAGGTCCAACCAGATAAAGGGAGGAGGTCCAACCAGATAAAGGGAGGTCCAACCAGATAAAGGGAGGAGGTCCAACCAGATAAATAGAGGAGGTCCAACCAGATAAAGGGAGGTCCAACCAGATAAAGGGAGGAGGTCCAACCAGATAAAGGGAGGTCCAACCAGATAAAGGGAGGAGGTCCAACCAGATAAAGGGAGGTCCAACCAGATAAAGGGAGGAGGTCCAACCAGATAAAGGGAGGTCCAACCAGATAAAGGGAGGAGGTCCAACCAGATAAAGGGAGGTCCAACCAGATAAAGGGAGGAGGTCCAACCAGATAAAGGGAGGTCCAACCAGATAAAGGGAGGACCAACCAGATAAAGGGAGGAGGTCCAACCAGATAAAGGGAGGAGGTCCAACCAGATAAAGGGAGGTCCAACCAGATAAAGGGAGGAGGTCCAACCAGATAAAGGGAGGTCCAACCAGATAAAGGGAGGAGGTCCAACCAGATAAAGGGAGGTCCAACCAGATAAAGGGAGGTCCAACCAGATAAAGGGAGGAGGTCCAACCAGATAAAGGGAGGAGGTCCAACCAGATAAAGGGAGGTCCAACCAGATAAAGGGAGGAGGTCCAACCAGATAAATAGAGGAGGTCCAACCAGATAAATAGAGGAGGTCCAACCAGATAAAGGGAGGTCCAACCAGATAAAGGGAGGAGGTCCAACCAGATAAAGGGAGGTCCAACCAGATAAAGGGAGGAGGTCCAACCAGATAAAGGGAGGTCCAACCAGATAAAGGGAGGAGGTCCAACCAGATAAAGGGAGGTCCAACCAGATAAAGGGAGGAGGTCCAACCAGATAAAGGGAGGTCCAACCAGATAAAGGGAGGAGGTCCAACCAGATAAAGGGAGGTCCAACCAGATAAAGGGAGGTCCAACCAGATAAAGGGAGGAGGTCCAACCAGATAAAGGGAGGAGGTCCAACCAGATAAAGGGAGGTCCAACCAGATAAAGGGAGGAGGTCCAACCAGATAAAGGGAGGTCCAACCAGATAAAGGGAGGTCCAACCAGATAAAGGGAGGAGATCCAACCAGATAAAGGGACGAGGTCCAACCAGATAAAGGGAGGTCCAACCAGATAAAGGGCGGAGGTCCAACCAGATAAATAGAGGAGGTCCAACCAGATAAAGGGAGGTCCAACCAGATAAAGGGAGGAGGTCCAACCAGATAAAGGGAGGTCCAACCAGATAAAGGGAGGAGGTCCAACCAGATAAAGGGAGGTCCAACCAGATAAAGGGAGGAGGTCCAACCAGATAAAGGGAGGTCCAACCAGATAAAGGGAGGAGGTCCAACCAGATAAAGGGAGGTCCAACCAGGTAAAGGGAGGTCCAACCAGATAAAGGGAGGTCCAACCAGATAAAGGGAAGAGGTCCAACCAGATAAAGGGAGGTCCAACCAGATAAAGGGAGGAGGTCCTATCATATAAAGGGAGGTCCAACCAGGTAAAGGGAGGAGGTCCAACCAGATAAAGGGATGTCCAACCAGGTAAAGGGAGGTCCAACCAGATAAAGGGATGAGGTCCAACCAGATAAAGGGAGGTCCAACCAGATAAAGGGAGGAGGTCCTATCATATAAAGGGAGGTCCAACCAGATAAAGGGAGGAGGTCCTATCATATAAAGGGAGGTCCAACCAGGTAAAGGGAGGAGGTCCAACCAGATAAAGGGATGTCCAACCAGGTAAAGGGAGGTCCAACCAGATAAAGGGATGAGGTCCAACCAGATAAAGGGAGGTCCAACCAGATAAAGGGAGGTCCAACCAGATAAAGGGAGGTCCAACCAGATAAAGGGAGGTCCAACCAGATAAAGGGAGGAGGTCCAACCAGATAAAGGGAGGTCCAACCAGATAAAGGGAGGTCCAACCAGATAAAGGGAGGAGGTCCAACCAGATAAAGGGAGGAGGTCCAACCAGATAAAGGGAGGAGGTCCAACCAGATAAAGGGAGGTCCAACCAGATAAAGGGAGGAGGTCCAACCAGATAAATAGAGGAGGTCCAACCAGATAAAGGGAGGTCCAACCAGATAAAGGGAGGAGGTCCAACCAGATAAAGGGAGGTCCAACCAGATAAAGGGAGGTCCAACCAGATAAAGGGAGGAGGTCCAACCAGATAAAGGGAGGAGGTCCAACCAGATAAAGGGAGGTCCAACCAGATAAAGGGAGGAGGTCCAACCAGATAAATAGAGGAGGTCCAACCAGATAAAGGGAGGTCCAACCAGATAAAGGGAGGAGGTCCAACCAGATAAAGGGAGGTCCAACCAGATAAAGGGAGGAGGTCCAACCAGATAAAGGGAGGTCCAACCAGATAAAGGGAGGAGGTCCAACCAGATAAAGGGAGGTCCAACCAGATAAAGGGAGGAGGTCCAACCAGATAAAGGGAGGTCCAACCAGATAAAGGGAGGAGGTCCAACCAGATAAAGGGAGGTCCAACCAGATAAAGGGAGGACCAACCAGATAAAGGGAGGAGGTCCAACCAGATAAAGGGAGGAGGTCCAACCAGATAAAGGGAGGTCCAACCAGATAAAGGGAGGAGGTCCAACCAGATAAAGGGAGGTCCAACCAGATAAAGGGAGGAGGTCCAACCAGATAAAGGGAGGTCCAACCAGATAAAGGGAGGTCCAACCAGATAAAGGGAGGAGGTCCAACCAGATAAAGGGAGGAGGTCCAACCAGATAAAGGGAGGTCCAACCAGATAAAGGGAGGAGGTCCAACCAGATAAATAGAGGAGGTCCAACCAGATAAATAGAGGAGGTCCAACCAGATAAAGGGAGGTCCAACCAGATAAAGGGAGGAGGTCCAACCAGATAAAGGGAGGTCCAACCAGATAAAGGGAGGAGGTCCAACCAGATAAAGGGAGGTCCAACCAGATAAAGGGAGGAGGTCCAACCAGATAAAGGGAGGTCCAACCAGATAAAGGGAGGAGGTCCAACCAGATAAAGGGAGGTCCAACCAGATAAAGGGAGGAGGTCCAACCAGATAAAGGGAGGTCCAACCAGATAAAGGGAGGTCCAACCAGATAAAGGGAGGAGGTCCAACCAGATAAAGGGAGGAGGTCCAACCAGATAAAGGGAGGTCCAACCAGATAAAGGGAGGAGGTCCAACCAGATAAAGGGAGGTCCAACCAGATAAAGGGAGGTCCAACCAGATAAAGGGAGGAGATCCAACCAGATAAAGGGACGAGGTCCAACCAGATAAAGGGAGGTCCAACCAGATAAAGGGCGGAGGTCCAACCAGATAAATAGAGGAGGTCCAACCAGATAAAGGGAGGTCCAACCAGATAAAGGGAGGAGGTCCAACCAGATAAAGGGAGGTCCAACCAGATAAAGGGAGGAGGTCCAACCAGATAAAGGGAGGTCCAACCAGATAAAGGGAGGAGGTCCAACCAGATAAAGGGAGGTCCAACCAGATAAAGGGAGGAGGTCCAACCAGATAAAGGGAGGTCCAACCAGGTAAAGGGAGGTCCAACCAGATAAAGGGAGGTCCAACCAGATAAAGGGAAGAGGTCCAACCAGATAAAGGGAGGTCCAACCAGATAAAGGGAGGAGGTCCTATCATATAAAGGGAGGTCCAACCAGGTAAAGGGAGGAGGTCCAACCAGATAAAGGGATGTCCAACCAGGTAAAGGGAGGTCCAACCAGATAAAGGGATGAGGTCCAACCAGATAAAGGGAGGTCCAACCAGATAAAGGGAGGAGGTCCTATCATATAAAGGGAGGTCCAACCAGATAAAGGGAGGAGGTCCAACCAGATAAAGGGAGGTCCAACCAGGTAAAGGGAGGTCCAACCAGATAAAGGGAGGTCCAACCAGATAAAGGGAGGAGGTCCAACCAGATAAAGGGAGGTCCAACCAGATAAAGGGAGGAGGTCCTATCATATACTACTACTAGGATCGGCATGCTGCATTGCAGCTGCATTTTTAAGAATGCTGTGCCGGCTTGTCAACAAAATTGCACCGCCACAACTCCCTATCACCCATGACATTTGCTAGATCATCCGCATCTTTAAGGCCAGTGTCCTTTAAGATGCGTCTCAAGAAAGTCATGGGCTGTCCACCATGCTTATTCACTCCATGAGGCTGCCAAAGTACAAGATTATGCACTGGCTGGTCCTCACGGCGAAAGCAATGTCCTGCAAAGCGGAGGCGATTTTGTTCTAGTGTCAAGCTTGGGGGAACCAATGAGACACCTCCAATGTTATATAGTGTCTGGTTGGAGATGTGTGCATTGTACTTGACACAATGAACCCGGCGTAGCATTCTTGTGAATGTGCCATCCAGAGATTTGGTGTCCTCAGCAGTTAGAGCCCAGCATGGACTCCCATAGAGGAGTACTGGAACTACTGCTGCTCTAAATAATCGGACCTTAAGTTTCCGATTAATTCTCGGTGACTTCCAAATCCTGGAAAGCCTATTCAAGGCTGCCCATGCCTTTCCCTTACGTATTCGAAGGTCCTCACCTGACTTCCGGATCCATGATCCCAGGTAACAGAAGTCGTCCACATGCTCAAGCATACCATCCTTTGAGCTTATGCTCATCCGATCAGAGACTTGCTGAGGACTTTCAAAGTTAACTGTCAGAATTTTGGTCTTTCTGGAGTTAATAAAAAGACCAACACTAGAAGCAGCATGTTCTAATGAGCTGAGGAGCCGTTGGGCTCCCTCTAATGATTCTGAGAGTACTCCTAAGTCATCAGCAAAGTCTAGATCAGTTAGGTACTTGGCAGGATTTCCTCGACTTCTGGAGCCAGTAGGTGGAGTTATCATCACCCCATCATCATTATGATGATCTAAGGACATGCGTAGAACATAGTCAACCACAATAATGAACAAGAATGGTGCAAGTGTGTCTCCTTGGAGGACGCCCCATAACACTTCAAATGGTTCTGTGTCACCGTCAACAGTAGACACAAATGTTGTCGAACCATCGTATACTGATCTGATTGCTGCAATAATTTCATCAGGAATCCCATATAATGAAAGTATGCTGAACATACGTGAGCGAGAGACTGAATCAAAGGCCTTGAAGAAGTCAACAAAGATAACAGCCAGATGCCTGTCTTTCTTTTTTGATAATTCTTCAATTATCCTTCTAAGTGCCAAAATGGGCTCCATGGTCCCACGACCTTTACGGAACCCATTCTGATTTCCACGGAGCAGTCTCTCAATGGGATCCCTGATGCGATTTAATAGAATCCTATCATATAAAGGGAGGTCCAACCAGGTAAAGGGAGGAGGTCCAACCAGATAAAGGGATGTCCAACCAGGTTAAGGGAGGTCCAACCAGATAAAGGGAGGAGGTCCAACCAGATAAAGGGAGGTCCAACCAGATAAAGGGAGGAGGTCCTATCATATAAAGGGAGGTCCAACCAGGTAAAGGGAGGAGGTCCAACCAGATAAAGGGATGTCCAACCAGGTAAAGAGAGGTCCAATCGGATAAAGGGAGGAAGGCCAACCAAAAAAAGGGAGGTCCAACCAGATAAAGGGAGGTTCAACCAGGTAAAGGGAGGAGGTCCAACCAGATAAAGGGAGGTCCAACCATGTAAAGGGAGGTCCACCCAGATAAAGGGAGGAGGTCCAATCAGATAAAGGGAGAACCAATCAGATAAAGGGAAGGGGTCCAATCAGATAAAGGAAGATCAACCAGGTAAAGGAAGGAGGTCCAACCAGATAAAGGGAGGTCCAACCAGGTAAAGGGAGGTCCAACCAGATAAAGGGAGGAGGTCCAATCAGATAAAGGGAGGACCAACCAGATAAAGGGAGGACCAACCAGATAAAGGGAGGTCCAACCAGGTAAAGGGAGGTCCAACCAGATAAAGGGAGGAGGTCCAATCAGATAAAGGGAGGACCAACCAGATAAAGGGAGGACCAATCAGATAAAGGGAGGACCAACCAGATAAAGGGAGGTCCAATCAGAGAAAGGTTTTGCTTTGTATTTTTGCCAGATTTTTCCTTTATTTCCCCTAATTTTTCTCTGCTTTCCCATATTTGACGTGTTTCCCCTACTTTCATTCTTTTCCACTATTTCTTGTCGGGTTTCTTGAATTTCCTCTGTTTCCCCTATTTTTCCTCTGTTTTCTCCTATTTTTCCTCTGTTTTCCCCTACATTTCCTCTGTTTTCCCCTGTTCTTTCTCTGTTTCCCCCTATTTTTCCTCTGTTTTCCCCCATTCTCCCTCTGTTTTCCCATATTTTTCCTCTGTTTTCCCGTATCTTTTGTCTGTTTTCCTGCTACATAAACCCCCCAGGCGAGTCTTTCAATGCGATATCGGCTGTGGGTTACAACGCCGCTGTAATCCACTACAAATCAAATAAATTTACCAACGCGAAGATAACGAAAGATTCGGTTTACCTGATCGATTCAGGGGGCCAGTACATGTCCGGGACCACTGACGTCACTAGAACGCTGCACTTCGGGAAACCGACAGCCGATGAGAAAGAAGCGTACACCCGTGTACTTATAGGGTCTATAGAACTAGCTTCCACTGTATTTATAGAAGGTTCCTTCGGTCACCAATTGGATGCTATAGCACGTCGGTCTCTTTGGCAACATGGATGGGATTATCGTCATGGTACTGGCCACGGTATAGGTATGCATCTCTCCATACACGAAGGGCCAATCAGAATCAATTATAAGTTCAGCCAATCAGAGATTCCGCTTAGTGAAGGGAACGTTTTGTCCGACGAACCAGGTTTCTACAACCCAGCGGATGGATTCGGTATTCGTTTAGAGACAGACGTTCTGGTAGTTGCAGCTAATACCACGGAATTGTACCCACCCGGCGCCCGTTATTTAACCTTCAAACCACTAACACTAGTTCCTTTCTCTAAAAACCTCATCAAATGGGAACTTTTGGATAAAGTGCATGTTGATTGGCTAAACGAATACTGCAGTACTATTATACAGAAGGTTGGTGGGTCGTTAAAGGAAAAGGGGTGGGAGAATGAATACGATTGGCTGATAGAAGAATGTATTATATCCATGGCAACGAATATAGCCGGAAATTATATGATTATATTGTTACCTACTACTATCACTATGGTAATGACTATTTTATATTGAATTCTATTATATTTAGCTTCCGCATATAACGACATTTACATTCTATGAAAAATTGTGTTTTGTTGAACAATATATATTACATTAGTTTGGACTAATATGTTGATAGAGAAATCTCGCCACTCGAGACTTATAGAAAGAGAGTGAAAAAACTAGATTGAACTCAGTTCTAAAACAATCGAACTCTAGTTGTCAGAGTTTGTTAGATATATAAGGAGGGAAATTTTAGAAGATTATATAGAAATATAAACCTTTAAACTGTCGATCTTTTTCTACCTGTCGTCAAGTAATACCACAATACATTAATATTGCCTGTGTTGCTGTGTGCCACATTAATATTGCCTGTGTCGCTGTGTGCCACATTAATATTGCCTGTGTCGCTCGCTGTGTGCCACATTGATATTGGCTGTGTCGCTGTGTGCCACACTAATAGTGCCTGTGTTGCTGTGTGCCACATTAATATTGCCTGTGTCGCTCGCTGTGTGCCACATTTATATTGGCTGTGTTGCTGTGTGCCACATTAATAGTGCCTGTGTTGCTGTGTGCCACATTAATATTGCCTGTGTCGCTCGCTGTGTGCCACATTAATATTGGCTGTGTTGCTGTGTGTCACATTAACATTGCCTGTGTCGCTGTGTACCACATTAATATTGACTGTGTCGCTCGCTGTGTGCCACATTAATATTGCCTGTGTCGCTCGCTGTGTGCCACATTAATATTGGCTGTGTTGCAGTGTGTCACATTAATATTGCCTGTGTCGCTCGCTGTGTACCACATTAATATTGGCTGTGTTGCTGTGTGTCACATTAATAGTGCCTGTGTTGCTGTGTGCCACATTAATATTGCCTGTGTCGCTCGCTGTGTGCCACATTAATATTACCTGTGTCGCTGTGTGCCACATTAATAGTGCCTGTGTTGCTGTGTACCACATTAATATTGCCTGTGTCGCTGTGTGCCACATTAATATTGCCTGTGTCGCTGTGTACCACATTAATATTACCTGTGTCGCTCGCTGTGTGTCACATTAATATTACCTGTGTCGCTGTGTGCCACATTAATAGTGCCTGGGATCGTTGTGTGCCACATGGATATTGCCTGGGATCGTTGTGTGTCACATTAAGGTCTTTTTGTGATCAAAAATATCTGCAAAAACAAAAAGATCAAAGATCTTTTTGAGATCCATAAATATAGCGCAGGTAGTGTTTTTGGAGTCAAGAAGAAAGTCATGGATTCGTTCGATTACTGAAAGTAGTGCATGAGTTGTAGTTGTTTTAGGTCTGAAGCCGAATTGTGACGTAGTAAGAATTGAATATTTAGTTAAATATAAAAATAACTGTAGATTAATTATTTGTTCAAATACTTTGGACAGTACAGGTAGTAATGATATAGGCCTATAATTATTTGGGTCGTAGGGGTTCTCTCCTTTGTAAGATGGTATAACTTTAGCATACTTAAGTAATTTAGGGAAGAAGCCATTATTAATAGATAGATTAATTAATTTACTGAGGTGAATAGAGATAGGTTTAGCAGCGTAAATTAATAGTTGTGTAGGGAAGTTATCATTTGAAGACTTTTTGGGGTTTAGGTGTAGTAAATGGTATTCTACTTCTACCGGGGAGGTTTCTACTTGTGAAAACGAGTTAGATTTAATGTGATTAATATAGCGGAGAGGGGAGCGAGTAGAAGTGGGTATTTTATTTGACAGTTTAGGACCTATAGTGGCAAAGTGAGTATTTAATACATTAGCAATGCGAGTCGGGTGTCGGGTCTGTAATTGTCTCAGTGGTGGTGTCAGTGCATAGTATTAGTTTTTTAGGAGATTTAAGTTTAGATGGTCTATTTAGGGCGGAGTTAATGATAAGCCAGGTTTTTTGAGTATTGTTAGAGTTAGATTCAAACTGAGAAGAATAGTAGTTCCGCTCAGCAGCCCGTAAAATAGAAGTCAACATATTCCGGTACTTTTTAAATCTATTAAGGTTGGACTCTGTTGGGTGTTTTATAGAGTTACGGTAAAGATTGTTTTTTTTAATGGTGCAGTTTAACAGGTTATTTGTCATCCAAGGTTTAATTATAATTTTCTTTGGGGAGACAGATTTTTTTGGTGTGTGAGACCACTAGTGGTCGATGTGATGGTAGATGTCTCGTTTGAGATCCGACAACACTTTAGTGAGAGATGGGGAACCATCGGATGGATTCAGTTGGCTGTTTAAGTTACTAAGGCTTTTTGAAATTTCATCGAAAGTGCGCTCGAGCGCATCCATACCCAGTTCTAAAGTCTTGGGAGCCATAACTAACGGTAATACCCCAGAAGATTAGATAGAACTCAACTGCAGGTTCAAGGATTAAATAAATTCCCGTTGATAGATGGAACGCGGGCGGGGGGATGGGGCGCGAGTTATTTGTAAATGGGTTACGCGTTGAAAAAAAATCAAAGTAGCAGAATGTCATGACAGCCGAGTGATTGTAGGCTAGGCCCACTTGTAGGTAATCAGCACATACCGGTAACTGTAAGTGCAGTAGTGACTAGACTATTGAATGAATTGCCTGAGGTAACAGGTAATCAGGTAACTCACTCCAGTATTCTCTCACGATCAGCTGTTTTTTTCATGGAAAATTATTTGATCTACAATATGTTGCTATATGACCAAGTTTACCACAGTTAACTTCGCCAGATCCAGATACCAGATCTACTTTTCTGGCAACCAAGTCATGGAAAGCGTAGTCGTGGACGATCGGCCATAACATATATAGATCAACTTGAAAGGGATACTGAACTTGGGAGAAACGAAATTGCGACAACTATGGAGAATCGGGAAGCCGGGTTTCCCATCACTATTTCTTTGGTTACCAAAATTGTAGCCTATATTATAATTGCTGTTATTGAAGCCGCGATTCCCACTAAGTCCTCTTGAAATTCCTCAGCCTCGACTATTGAAATGCCCCCTTCCAGTTCCACAATTATTATACTGAGCACCTCGTTGTTGTTGTTGCTGGATACCAGAGACTTATAAGTTTCTAGCGTGGCTCAGCAATGCATCATTTCATCCATTTTCAGGCTTTTTGGACTTTATTCTCTGATGCTCTACCATTACCAGTTTTTGACGGAGGTTCTCAAGTGTGAGATTATCATTCATTTCTAGGGTATTAACTAAATTGTCAAAGGATTCAGGTAAGCTTAGCATAATAACCAGGCCCATATGGTGACCATTATATCTGGGGGGGCAGAGGCCAAATCTGGGGGGGGGGGGGGGCAAACCCATAACTGAGATTGGGGGACATATAGCAAAGTAGGAGTTTATTTACTATATAAAGTACAGTATAATCAATATTGTTTAAAGGTGTGTGGGAGTGGGGCGAGCCATAAAGTTAGCGGAGCCTTGGCAAACTGACAGTTAGGAGGTAGGGAAATTTTGGCCAATAGTTGTTGTCGTTACGATTTTGACATGCCAATATCTTTGTCGGATTTAATTAAAGCATAAATATGACCAAAAGTTGAGGTTAAAATTACAAAAAACAAAATTTTAGATATGTATACCAGCGCAAGAAACCATCAGCGCCTAGCCTATTACTATTAGCTGCAAGCTGGCTCCCAAACTGCAGACAATAGGTCAACAGCAACCAATCCCTGCCCTGGTAGCCAATGAGAGAACCTGGAGCTTCCGTATATGTTTAGTAATTATATGAGATGCAATACCTAGAGTAAAGTGTAATTCAATCACTATCAAAATCTATAAAGAGATACGGTCTGCCAACAAGCTTTCCTGTGAGTTACAACATACAGTAGAACAAATACATAACGGTACACCATACAATATATTTCGGCACAGGCTCTGGCAATGCCACTGCCATTATTAATTGGAACAAATGGAATGGTGGAGAGTCAGGTCAGATCAGTGGGCAGAAGTAGTATGTGAATCCAATAATATTGATTACCAAAAATATTATTATTAATTAATTGTGAACAAGACAAGAGGACAAGACATGACTGTGGGTCTTGTCTGGGGGGGCAGTGCCCTCAAAGCCCCCCCCCCCCCCCCCCCCCCCCGCATGGTACGGGCCTGGCAATAACTCCCACACCTGCTCGATTTCAGAAACTTCAGCCCCTATCACCGCCAATTCTTGGTGTTTATTTATATGAGATGACATGTCAAAACCATGATACAATCTCGCACTGTGGTATTTCCGTTTAAGAAATATGAAGTTTTACATTGTTCTAATTTCGTACTGTTTCTGTAATGCGTCCCAAGCATCTTTGCAGTGAGTTTTCCTAAAACTAATGGCAACTGAGGGTCACACCGAAGTAGGCTAATTTCAGCCTGTGCTTTTGAATCTCTCTTATTAAAGTTTTGAAGTGCCTCTCCACCACTTTCTGGGGCAATTTCTTCACTTATCACGATTTCCCATAAATCTAAAGAAATCAACACAGTCTGTATTTTATGTTTCCACATAAACCAATTCATGCTGTTAAATTTATCTGTGCGCAACTCTTTCGCCATGGCTGATCGACGTACTTGTACTTTACTTCAAAAAGTACAACATATTCCTGTATTCGTTTGCTGATACCGGTACCAATACTGCAGTATGTAATAAGCCTATATTATATTAAATCGTTTACCTCAGGCCAGCATTTCAGCCGGTCGCATTCAGCCTGCATCCTATGGCTGCAGCCAGCGTTTCAAGGTTTCAAATTGCGTGTCCTACACGAAATACAAATAAAAATAAATATTATACTAAATCCATACCAATCAATCAAGTGTGTCAAAAAACGCGCAAGACTCTCTGCCATCAATTGAAATAAGCCACGTGTGAAATGATTGAGATTAAATGTGTATTTAAATGGATCTAAAATCACCTTCCATAGTAAGCAATATAAGAAATTATCGGAGCACTGCGTAGTGACGTCAAATATGTACATAGCAGCCAATCAGAGCCGATTTTCAAAATTGGCTTCCCGGGGTTACCTAAAACCGCCATTTCGACCGTTTCCTCGTCAAAAAATATACCCCGCCGCTCGATTCAGGTACCTTGTAACCCCTTATTAAATTGAATCAATCCCTTATACAATTTTTTCGCGCACCAGTTCTAATGTTTTCTCATTGGTCGAATAATCAAATATTTTAATCGCCCAATCAGAGATTAGGATGTTATAATGCCTCCTCAGTTCAACAGCTTACAAAGGGCCTTCCTTCCCCATAGGTGTCTGGAATCGCAAACCAGATTAATTGCAATTACAGCTGGTTTATACCAATCTTTACGCGCCATTATTCGACGTAACAGGTTACGTAGGCCACTAGAAAATAAAACTACAACTGGTTCTGGCAGTCCTGATTCCACATAAAACAGATCTCTTCAAACATTATTACGCACACCTAATGCAGCACAGAGTTGGTTATTGGAGTGCACTGCTGCTTGGGGTGCTGAATTACCAAGCCAAGTATCACACCCCGTAACATAAACGGAGAATAATCAGTAAATAAATTTGAGCAAGAAAGATAACTATAACTTGAAAATCCATCCAACGAGGCGACGGTCATGCGTAAAGATCTACAGCAGTTAATAAGTCTAGTACAATGAACTAATCGACTATTAATTTACTACATGGATGCGAATTAGTAATGTTAAAGTAAACATTCAGTGTTATCAGGAGAAAATCACTTGTGTACATTGTACGTTATGTAAATTATTTGCAACTAAATGCATAAACACAAAGGTGTGCTCTTGGATAAACATAATGCAATGTGATTATTGATTATTACAGCTATTACTTGTACTGTATAAATAAATATTATTACATATCGATTATTCAGTAAAACTTCCTTATTCTTATTAAATTGGAGCTAATATACAATTATTATTGTCGTATTTATTCTGAAAACGGTTAATCCAATGTAGATTCAACCAATTATTTATATGATTTAAAAGAACCAATTCAACCAATAATGGTTTGATGTGATTGATTGATTGTGTTGAAGGTGGCAAAGAGACATGTTGATTTTTGCGATCTATTAGTGGATTTCAAAATTGCCGATTAAAGTAAGTTTCATTGTGAATTGTTGTGAATGTATAAGTAAGTAAAGGTTAAAGGAATGTTTTAGTTACAGAATGAGAGGTGCTATAAAAGTATTTGTCCTATAGATTGGGAGAGAGACACCATAGTCTTAACTCTTAACCATCCACTGGCATATAAGCTGAACCTCTCTGCTGTGGATAAAAAGTCAGGTTTATCGCATACAACAGCTTCTGTAAAAACTAGTGCACAAAATTAATATATGGATTAAATAAAAATCTATTATATAATATAATTATATAAAAATATATGTGATATATATGATACATATCCTCATGAACTACGGCAATTGCTCTCTGGACAATTGCCCTACGAGTACAATTGACACGATGACAAATATTACCCCGAGAACAATTTGCCCCCTGAGGACAACCGCCCCCGGACAATTGCCTCCTGATATCTTATTTACAGAATAAATTTTTAAACATGGTAGTTGTTTGAATATTTTCCTTTGGTTTTCTGGAAATCAAGTTATAATATGAACCTTGATCACCTCACCAATTCTAAACTTTTAATTTTGATGTGTTTTTCAAAATATCCAACATTTTTTTCGAAAACAATTTGATTGAAATTATGCTAGCTATAGGTTTTTTATATCATAATTTAATGGCTTCAGTGCGTTAACATTTTATTTTTATTGTAATGAAATACCTCAGTTAGAAAATCTGACTTATTGAGCTCATGCATAAACAAACATGAGTTCGTCAGTATCCCGTTCTTACCCTCGTATAAAAAAGTACACTTCCCACTGCGTCTCGAAAGAACTTTGTCTTCAGGTGACGATAGTCTGATTTGCAGCTGGAATCCATTTTTTATAGAGTTGAGCTAACCATACGTTTGCTTTCCTATGTATTTTATGCTGTTCTCTATCAATGACCTAAGTTATCGAAAGTCGTCAACTTTCTTCGATGGTGGTCAGGCATCCATAATTATTAAACGTCATGTATTCTGTCTTGGTAACATTTATATGCAATCCAACCTCCTTAGAATCCCCTTTTTAATTTGTTCAGCTAGCGTATTAGAAAATGGGGCAATGTCATCTACAAAGTCGTTGTCTGTGACAGTATTGATTTGCTTGGATTTTCACCCTCTGGCGAGAGTAACTGGGCTTTTGTTTCACAATATAATAATCTAATACCATCAACACTGGATAGAGTGGAGCTTTCCACAACTTTCTTTAGCGCTAGTATATGAACTAATGTTGATCTAATATGTAGAAATCAATTTTAGCACTTATGCAGTAGTTTTTCATTTTAAAGGTCTAATTTTATATAGAATCACATTCTTCTTATATTTTAGCAGCAACCACAGAGACAGATACATTAAACATTATACAATGACATTTTATCTAACATTAGCTGTTGCGCAACATATTGCATCAAAGGCTCATTCCTTTTATAAGTGCAATCATCATACATGATTGTTTCCTATCATACAACTAGATACGGGCCTAGCGGCCCGTGAAGCAAGTCGTAGGAGACAATACGAGTCAAGTAAAAGCTTTTTGTTCTGTCTGATAATAAATTAGCGTGGGCGTAGTCCCGGTGGTATACGAAAAATTTTCTAGACAACTTCAAACTGTAATTATTATGTTGTAATTATCTAATGAATTTTAAAAGCTGTTGTGATTATAGAAGATAGAGAGCAGTTAGCGAAATGATTATTTTGTTCTATCGGATAGAGTATTTGACCTATAGATTGGGAGAGAGACACCATAGTCTTAACTCTTAACCATCCACTGGCATATAAGCTGAACCTCTGCTGTGGATAAAAAGTCAGGTTTATCCCATACAACATCTTCTGTAAAAACTGCTGCGCAAAATTACAATGCCCTTACAATGCCTTACTTAATCCATTTGGCAGACAGGTCAGTGCATTCTAGAGCTAAGGAATTGTGAAGGGTGCCAAGAAGGTCTTGGATAGGCAGAACTCTGACAACCCGGTCGATTAAAAAACCATTGAAAATGAAAACAAGGAATCTGCTGCAGCCTGCTATCAGCAACAAAGAGTCGGCCATCTATACATCTACCTATAAGTACAAGGATGAACGCCTTGAAGGTTGCAAAGCAAATTTTGAGAAAATGCTCATTAATTACCAACTACTCACAGGGCAGATGACTTCAATTTTAGTCTGTTTCTTCACAGCAAGATTACCAAACACCTGACATAAATTATTGCCTCAGGCCTTCAGTATCATAATTTCTCCAGTTGGATCTGTAAGTTAAGTTGATCGATTCTGCGAACTGCAGTTACTATTCAGCAGAATTCCTCAGCATTCTGCATTCATGGAAGGAACAGTATATGGCTGACAGAGACTGATCACGTCCACTCATAGCTCTCTGTATGGATTTGCCCACAATAATTATATAATCAGTGCAGTTGAATGTATAATATACAAATTATGATGGGTATATAAGAATAATTATTCAATTAATATTATTACTACATTTCAGATATGTCATCAACTTTGCCAAGAGACATTGTACTGAATTCATCAATTGTCTCCGATCCCGAGGACTCAACTTATGGCATTATGCCAACTCATCGTATTGATGGCAAAGAAGAATCAACTTCCATTAAGAGGTCTGATACATATGCCGATACTGAGTTTGCTGGGTCAACAAAACCTCATCATAGCGTTATTTATGATTGGAAAGTTGGTCAACCACCAGGATTTGAGAAATCTGTATCGAACAAACTCAAAAAAACTCAAGCGGAGTCAAAATACTTGAAGAAGATACTAATGGTAACTACAGGGATACTTGTAGCAATAATAGTTGGCATTGTAATAGTTAGTACTTTATTGGCCACCAATAAAGTCTATCTGAGTAATCAAATAAGCGAGCAAGGCAACATCTTAGCAGAGCAGCTTAATGAGCAAGAGCAAACCATAAGTGAGTTACAAGAAACAATATTGGAATTAAATAATATTAAATTGTGTCCAAATTCGCAAGCAAATAATACGGAACAGTTCTACAGTAACCCTATAGGACTTCGTGGGTTGATACGTTGTGACACTACTGTACCTAATGGACCATGGTTGGTAATACAAAGAAGAGAGAGTGGTATTGTGAGTTTCTATAGAGACTGGGTTAGTTATACAACAGGATTTGGTGATGTCCATAATGAATTTTGGTTGGGTTTAGATAGAATTCATAAACTGTCTAAAGGTGGTGTTCCTTTAAGAATCGATATGTGGTGGAATGAAATAAGTAAATATGCGGAATATTCTTCATTCCGAATCGGCGATGCTTCAACAAATTATTCATTGGATATATCGGGTTACTATGGTAACGCGGGTGATTCTATAATAGTTGGCAGCCCAGATGATGACGCATATCTTAATGGACAACCCTTCAGTACTAAGGACAAGGACCATGACTCATGGGACAGTGGTAACTGTGCCACCACCCACAAAGGAGCGTGGTGGTACAAAAATTGTAGCAATTCGAGTCTGAACGGTATTCATGGCAATTGGAATCAAAAGGGTATTTTTTGGCTGCCCTGGACAAAGGAGTTGGACAAAGTAGAAATAAAAATCAAGTTTTAATGGGAATTATATTCAAATTAAAGAATTTTAATTATCAGACTGTCTATAAAGTATGGCATACATTGGTTTATAAACCCTAGAATATTATATAGAGTGCTAAAAACATTTATTTAATCTCCAAAAGGGTGCAGTTCTATCATTTAGTGGGTGTAATAATTTACCAATAGATTACTTTATTCTCCTATTTTAGTGGATAATATATATGCGCATATTTATGTGATTAAAATTCTCCCAGCTATGAGATCAATGTAACACAACACGGTTCCACAACATTTATGTTTATTGCTAATGGTGACACATCCATTCGAAGTCCTAGGGGAGTCCTCCAGCGTGACAAACTTTCACCATTCTTATTCATAATTATTATGTTTGACTTGTTCCACTCATGTCCTTAGATAATCGTAATGGCTTGAGTGCGTACCTTACCGATCATGGCTTTGGATTACTGCCAGAATCACTAGACAGAGCCCCCCCCCCCCCCCAAAGCCACTTCTGCATATTGGAGCAGGCTGCTTGTAGTGTTGGTCTTTTTTTTAAACCTCAGGAAGACTAAAAATTGGGCAGTGAACTTTCACAGCCCTCATGATGTAAAGATCTACCGTCTCTAGTACACTTATTTGTGGATGATATAGCCCTTAGGTCCAGTTGGACAGATTAAGTCATTTTCAAACCAGTGTTATCAGGGTCAGCATTTTTATATATATATATATATAATAAATATAATATATGGTGAATATAATTTTGGAATTTTACTTCCAACAGTAAGTCGTCATTTTATTTTTATAGTGATTGAGGCTTCTAGTGTGGAGCGCTAAGTAACCCTATCCTGGGGTCACCTGGATAGTTTGGGTGGTGCAGTCGGAGGTGTGAGAGCGGATTTAGTTGTGCAGGATGTGTGGGACTAACAGGTGACGTTGTTTCATGTTGCAATCATAAACGCTGACGCTACCACTTACGCCATCGCGAACCGGTCAACCGAGTTGCTCCTTGAGAAATGTTGCCTCTACAAAAAGCACTACTACTACACTGTCTGTGAAGACTGGCGGATGTCTTTTTCTCTGTAACGACACCACACAATCTAATATAACTGATAAGAAGTCTCACAGTCGATTAATTTTATATGCATGAATTATATACTGCATGACAAGCGGGTTACTTTGTAAGAAAACCATCTGAGTTTGGGTGGTCTCATTCGACTATAAATATAAAAGTAGATAAAAACATAGAATCAAAAACATAAATCCACATTTTAGAGATATAGGAGAGTCGAGAAATGAAATACCAAGCTTTAGTTATTAGGAAACTCAACGGTAGTAAGAAAATTAACTTTAGAGAAATACAATTCATTATCAGATCAGAAACAAAAATTCTTTATTATAAATACAATTGACGTGTATATCGTCGTAACTCCATACTCGTTGGTACCACAGATGGTGTTTGGTGTCCTGTAACCCGCATCCTCATCAACCACATTGCAGAGGCCCTCATGGCCAAGCACCAGCACCCGTTTTGCCTGCGTTTTGGAGGGCGTGCGACGCCGTCTTCAAATTGATCTGCTGTGGTCAAGTTCCCTGTGTCTTCGAGGTAGACGCTGTTCATGGCGAGAGTTTGGTTTTGGGGACAGAGCAGGGTTCCATGGAACGGACATTGCGGCTCAATATTGAGCTTTTTATACATATATACAACTAACTTTAATTTTTATCATTTTTATCTTACTAATTTTAACATAAATTCTTCAGCACTGTGCTATTTATAAATAGGTAGTATTCTAGTAATCATAACAATTAGTTGTATATAATTTATAAAACTATTCAAAACAAGGTCATACCTGTTATATTATGTTATATAAGGAATTAAAATAAATCATAGATTATAATACTTAAATATTCCAATAAAATATATGTAACTAAAATCTTTTCATGAATTCAATAATTTAAATTTAATAATAAATATTAAATTGTAATCGCAACAGAGAGGTCACAAAAAAATTTTTTGACGTCACAAAAATACAATATCCCATGATATTATTATATACCCAGTAACCATTGAATAAAGTAATTCAGGTGGTATTCAGCTATAAATGTGAAGAGTTATTAATTCGCATTGAGGACAGCTGTAAAATGGTAATTATCTTTAATAAACAATATTGCAGTTTACAGGAAAATACAGATAGCTGATTGTCTAAACAATCGTTACACCCCGCTACATTCTAGAATCCGATTAGGACTCATTCATAGGAGAGTCGTTCGGGTTGATTCGGGTTCGGGTCTCTGAGTTTTCTTTTGCTGAGGGTGTAGATATACTTTCAGTTTTAGGTATATCGCGTAAAAATCATCTATTCCGCCATAACACTTTGCCTGAGTACTACACTTTCCCCACTTCCTCTTCTACCCCAGGTTTGGTCCAATGTCTTATTTTAGTAAATTTTATAATAATTGGTGTATTGACTGAAAATTGTGACAGTGACTTTGAATGAACATTATAATAGTTGGAACTTTCTAAATGAACATGATAATATTTTGAACGTTTTCTTACAGATGTTTCCATCCATTCGAAGGTTGGTGGTTTAGATTTTAATAAGTTGGACTGGCCTGGAATTCGACCACAAAGTTGCCATCCAAAAACAATCTCAGCTGGACTTGCACCATCCACTCGCGGGGGAGTATTTCTTTCCATACTCTAATAGTCCAGCTTGGAAAGGTACACTATGTATGTTATCACTTTAAGTTTTCTCAACTTAATCGAACAGTCATGCTGAAACAGCAGTAGGAACAGCAAAGCATATGCTTTCATATGCTTTAAATGCATATATTAATTACATTAATATCCTTATCAATTAATACATTAATACAATACATTAATAATTTAGCATTTTTAATAGCATTTAGCAATAAATAAATTAAAAAATTAATAGCAATAATAGCATTTATCACGAACAAGATAAAAACCTCACAGCCCCCACAAAGGCCGAATCCAACGCGCAGTGTCGTTGAAACTTCCAACCTTTTGAACGAACCAGTCTGCTGTTTGGTTCGCTCAGGCCTAGGCCCAATTCAACATTCGTGGAATCTCGGTGGACGACCCCAAATACTATCACATTGTGGGGGCCCTTGTCCAGGAAATGGCAACTCGACTCCTTAAATTCATCTGGGACCCTCCTGCCACCATGAAGTACCCAAAAACTTCAAGGGCATCTGCTCAAAACATATGAACTGTCCCAATGCCACCACACCACCTGACTCTGGGACCTCCACCTGGGGGACCGCCACCCCTCGCAACTACTTGACGAAATGCAGGTGCTACTTGGTGATGACCACTCATGTCTGCTGTTCGTGGAGGCCTTCCTCTGCCAGATGCCTTCCCGACATCCGCCTCCAACTTGCTGAGGAGAATTTCCACGACCTTGACAGAGTCGCAGACCACGCCAATGTGCTGTGGGAGGCTGCCCCCCAAAACTCGCTCGCAGCCTACTCTATCAAGAAAGCGGCATTGGTCCCACCCGCCTCCATGCCCGTGGGAACCAGTAGGAACTCCTTGACTAACTCGCATCCACACTGGTGCTACTTCGACCAGCAGTTCGGCACCAATGCCAAGAAGTGTCACCTGCCCTGCAACTTCCCAGGAAATGCCCAGGCTGGCCGTCAGAACCAGCCACCACGGCCAGCCATCCCGATCTGCTGCTCTTTGCCTGGGACCGGATTTCCTGGCAACGTTTCTTGGTGGATACCAGGGCTGAGATCAGCGTCATCCCAGCAACGACTCATGAGGTGCGATCGGGTCGCAGTGGCCCACCCCTTCCTCTCCACCAACAAGACCATCATCTGAACCTATGGCCATTGGCTGGTAAAACTCGACTTCCACACTCGTTGATTCGAGTGGAAGTTCACCACCACTGATGTCACCCAGCCTCTCCATAAAGCCGACTTCCTCCACCACCAACAACCCATAGGTCAACCTGAGAGGCCGTCGTTGACACATTGACCTTAATCCGGTGCGGATAATAATTGCTATATCGCTAGTCCTTAATTATGGAATACAGCTTGCAGTTATGTACAGCAGTACAGGGATATAGAATAAGATAAAAAGCTAATCTAAGTCGTGCTGACAGCGCCAGCGGTAGCCGGAAGTGAAAGTAAAGTAAAACAAAGCCATCTGGCGGGTATTCCGGGTATGCTTTATAGCGTCCACCACATAATACATTAATCACTTGTGGTGATGATGGGTCATTACACCAAGATGCAACTAATGGGAACCACTATAACCTGTCTCAGTAGAATAGAAACACGCCATTGCAGGCCATGGATCGGATCTGCTGCCATGGGCTCACGTGGGTTACTGGGTAGGAGATGCTACACATGATTCATAATTTCCATTATGTTGTTTGTCATACCAGGCCAATATAAAGTTTGTCTCGCTATTCTCTAACTTTTCCATATCCTGGAGGCCCTCATGTATACGTTTAATAACTAATAATAGTTTTACATGTTGGGGTGGGATAATGCGGATGGAGTCGAAAAGCAAAATTCCCTTATGAGTAGATAAATTATCCCAGCATTTCCGGAATAATGGTAAATTGCAATGTTGTGTAATCTGGTTCATTATTTCCTGTTTCTTTAAGGTGGTTGTACATGTTAAAAAAAAATTTTTTCCAAATTTTTGTTTTTAATGAAATATGGCCCAAAATAGGCTGCCCTTTCGATTTCTCTATGTTTGAGACTGATCTGAGCAACATATATGAGGCCATTAACCATTTTGTGTAATGAATTGGCTCATCGCTCTATTCATTTTATAAATGTTAATCGCTGTTATCTCCTTACGCGATATATCGCAAATGACTTTATTCATGTACCTGTTCCTCAAAAACTAAGAAAGCCATGGCCATGAAATTTTCACAGCATGTACAGAATTTGCTGCTCTTCTTTATGTGCCAGAATTGGTAACTGTTGCACAAGCATCTCATTGATGCTAAGGTTTGAAGAAATAAAATCATTTTTTTTCAACAAATCACTGCTGCATTGATATACCTTGTCAAAACTAATCAATTCTGGCACATAAAGAAGAGCAAGAAATTCTGTACAGGCTGTGAAAATTTCATAGGCATATCTCAAACAGTTTTTGAGAAACAGGAACATGAATAAAGTCATTCGCGATAAATGACGAAAGGAGAAAACAGCGATTAAAGATATGCAATGCGTTTCTATGATTTTAATACCTTTTCTCAAATTTATATATAATATATAGACTAGGCATTCCATGTAATATAATATCCACATAATGTAAATGCTATGACTTGCCACGAAACTAGTGATACAGTCTAAAACATGCCAGATTTGTAGAATTTGTCTTCAGAGTCAAATTTACGCTTTCGACTTTGCCTCCTATTGATTCGGGCCTGTTTCTCCAAATTGGTAATCTTCTTCTCGGACAATTGTATCCGTGCTAAATCCAACAAATATAAGGCTTTATTGCTTTGACCAGTGTAATTTACTAGTTTCTTGAGAACAGCTATTCTACCTTGACTACCCTCATTGAAACAAATTATCGAGTCATAGATACCAATTTTTAGAACTAGGATTCCAACAAATACACGTTTTGGGCATCGAATCCAAGCCAAATTATTTAAACCCTCATTCCGATTCTGAGTCTGGCCATGGAGACACTTTGTTAACAACTCAGGATGTGACAGTGCTTGGAATACAGGCTTTATGGCTTCTGCTACACCAGATTCTAGTGACTTGGTGTGATTGTATTCCACTCCTTGTGATATGGATTTTCGATATGGGCACCAATCATCAGCGCAAAAGTTATGCATTGGTTCTTCATTGGTGGAACAGGAATGAAAAAATATAGCCCATATAGCTTTTCTCATGTCAATTACTGAACTGCAGTTCTTCCTGATAGCTCGGCCATAATACAGCTGGAGGGAGTCAATTCTCGCATCAGTAAGACGCCCCTTGCCACCAATTTTCTTACCATCTGACAGAGTTTTTGATCCCAGATCCTTTTTGAGTTTACGCAAACGCCCTCCCATTCTCTTTTGAACATGTCCCACACATTCTAATTTCTTTATATCCTTATCTTTGTATGGCTTGGCCTCCCGAACTGCAGCAAAAGTTGCAGTATCGCCATCGCCGAGGTATTCTGTATAACAGACACCCCTCTCCTCAACAGATCGTCTATAAATCTCTAATGCCCCTTGAACTTCCATACCCCCACTAGGCCCATCAAAGTTTTTTTGACATTGATGTTCGCCAATATTTTCGTCATTATTGCGCGAGCGGGAGCAGGTCCTACAAAATTTGGTTAGGATGGAAATGTCTAAAACGCAGCCAGTGTCAACACTGATGCATGACACAAAACCGTTCAATGAGGAATGACCTCTGCGTTGCCAAGAACCATCGAATGAAGCTGCAATGTCATGACTTCCATCATTGCAATCAATTGCCTCCTTGGCTGCCTTCACCATAGACTCTTCTGCAACATAGGAAACAGCATTCTCGATAGCAACTAAATATGGTTGTACATTTGTTGGTGGTGATGGAAGGCCAGCAACTGCTGAGAAAACTTTTATACTTCCTTTTCCAATACCAATACACCGAAATGCGTAAAGCATCCTCAAGTTTATCTCAGCAAGTGCAGTATAGGTAGTGCTTCTCCTTGAATTACTGAAAGATTCGACTTGAAGTTTGGTTGGAGAGCAGTACTTACAGATAAACTTCAATTGTTCCTGGAATCCAACTCCAGCAACAACTTGCAGAGATAGACTGTTTTTACAACAGATTTTGCATACAGCAACTTTTTGTAATTCCTCACTCAGAATCTCCAGGTCAACGAGATGAAAGCCACCTGAGCTGGTACTTGGATCTATTACACCATGGCTAATCTTTAGTTTACTAGCACTTGTTCTTTGAACACTTTTTTTAGGCGTATTTGTAGGTGTTTCACAAGCAACAGAACTAGATCCAGCACCTAAAAGTAAACAAAAATGTCTAGGTAGGCCTAATACAAAAATATGAAACCTCATAAAGTCATATGCTGTATCAGTAGCCCGGCAGTAGCCATTAATTTCATTTAGGGTTACAGTTTGCGGAGTCTAGAGATATAAAAAAACTGCTTGCCACTGATCCGCTATAACGTCACCCCCTGAAAGGTTCTACTTACCCCAACTATCTATATATGGGGCCTATTACATTTTTGGCCATCATGCTGTGGGATGGTGCAATTAGGGTTAGCAGTCAGTAAACCAGACAGCCTAAAGGTGTGTATACTCAAACAGACAATTCAGCCTATTTCGTTTTATATAGGCCTATTAGGTCAGCCAACCATTCTAGGAATATTCAATCCTAGATTTGGTAAATAGTAATTACAGTACCGGTACCGGTAATTGATAAGCAAATTACATGAACTCACCTTTGTCTAACTTTATGTGCTGATTACCCATAAACTTTGACTCTTGTAAACTCTTTTACTGCGAGGCATTTCTAATCCACAAGTCTGTACGACACCGGTACTGTCTCAGTATAGGACCTAGCAATTGAGTAGACTATGGTAGCCTAAAGAAGTACAGCTGCACTGTCTGACACAAGCTGAAGCACAATCAAAAGTGACCAACAACGTTTTTGAATTTGGCGCTCATTCCCTCCATTAAAAAACTTTAGTTGATATGTATCTACAAAAGCATCTTAGAAAAAGGAGAAACACAATATTTTTGTAGTATTTTTAGCGGAACGTAGTTTCAATATCGCTTCATAACTTTTGAATGGTGAACTTTCAAACGATGGCAATGTGATATTTGGAATCACTGGAAAATTTTGAACTAATATAAACCAAAATAAAATTTTTGAATAAATTTGTGATTTTTGGTGTTTAACCACCTTAATACGTTATACCGTTGAACAGGATCGTCTGAAGATTTCTGGAAACTAGGAATGGTTTCAGTTGACACTGTTCTGACAGCTGCTGATATTAATATCGGCTTCGGGTTGGTATGCTGGGGCACGTGAAAAAGCATCAGGAGCGCCATGATCCTTCCTGCACTTCCAGGATGCAGTAAATGAGTAACCAGAGGATTTATCAGTGTGTGAACAAAGCTTTGGGTTTTCGATATCACTTAATATGCAGTTATTAATTATTGGGATAAACGGTT
Source organism: Nemertoderma westbladi (assembly GCA_032718475.1). NCBI lineage: Eukaryota > Metazoa > Xenacoelomorpha > Nemertodermatida > Nemertodermatidae > Nemertoderma > Nemertoderma westbladi. The sequence continues at coordinate 71,282 of JAUCBJ010005482.1, forward strand.
TACATATGGCAGTAATTCACTTTTATTTTTTTTTCTTTTTTTTTCTTTATTGGATAATTTCCAATATTTGTTCTCTTATTGGTAGTGATAAGTACTTCAATTTCGTTCACAATGATAATGTCATAAATACAACTTGCCAACACATTGTTATTATCAATGTCATAAATGACATATATATGTATTACCATCAAATTTTGGTAATACCATAGTGGGAAAGGTACATTTTCTGGATTAGATTTTCGACACATGTATACAACTTAACGTTATTTCTGTTATGCACATTGGAATTAGTGAAAATCATATTGTAATGTTAATTCAAGTGATTATGTTTCCAATGTAATGACCAAAAGACAAATAGAATGACCAAAAGACCCATTGAAATGACCTATCTTGGGGACTTGGATCAACTTGGGGACAGTTTTAATTTCTTGTAGGTCTCTCTTAGACATACTGTATTTATACATGTCTATGATAAAGGAGTGAATGAGCTCCAGACACTAAGATATTTTAAGATATTTTAAAAACGTCAGAGGGTGCGCCACTTGACACAGCAAATGAGATGTCACAAATGGGTATATGTGAGTACAGACTTACGATCTTATTACACTTATCAGGCAATACCCTGTCATTGTTTAGAACCTTCTCAAAGTGGGCCTTCCAACCTTTGAGGCGATCGGCTGGAAATTCTGCCTTAACCTTGGTGGTTGGTTGGCTTTCCACTTTTAAGTCAGGAGGTTTAGTCGATTTCCATATCTGGGCTGATTGATGAGATGGCATTTACCTGCTTATCAGATTATCAGAATACTGCCCATCAGGGACTTAGATGGAGCATTAACTGCCTCCTTGGCTGTCCTAGTCTGAACCAGCGAGCCTCATTTTGACCCTTATGGCAAAACTGAAATATATAAATTATCACAATCTAAATGTAAATACTGATAAAAACAATTATTAATAACATCAAAATCAACAAAAAATAAGTTTCCATTCAGTGGAATAGATGAAGAACTGACGGTACGTCAAAATAGATTACCATTTTTTTTTGCATCAGCATCATCACACATAACAACAATCTTTTTATTAATGTTGCAATGAATAGTCAAAATAACTATTTTGATATCTATTATAAATATTAGTTATATTAAAATTTAGACAACAGCACAGGAGAGTTTGATATATCGAGTATAATAATGTATTTCCCCACAATAAATTGTGTACGTAATTTAAATATGCCTTGAGGCTAAAGTTCATCTGCATAAAATTATGAAACTTGTTTAAAGTTTAATTAAGTGAATATGAGATATTTGAATAAACAACAATCTCCACGATTCCAAGTCTATTGTAACCGTCCCCTAACTTTGATTTCGACCGTGTCAGCAGGCTGATCATCAGACCAAGTCCCCCAGTAGGGACCCTTCCCATTCCATTCTCCGTATATCCCGTTTAAATTAGAATCACTGCAACCGCTATACCACCAGGCCCCAGCCAAAGACTCAGCGCAGTCCTCGGAACTGAGGTCATTATCCCGGTCTTTCGTACTAAAAGGTCGCTCATTCAGATAGCCACTATCACCAGGGCTTCCCTCAATTATAGCATCACCAGCATCCCCATGGTAACCTGCTATATCCAATGAGAAGTTGGTTGAAGAATCGCCAATTTGGAAAGAAGAATATTCAGCAAATTTCCGCGTTCCATTCCACCACATATCGATTCTTAAAGGAACACCACCTTTAGACAGATTATGAATTCTATCTAAACCCAACCAGAATTCATTATGGACATCACCAAATCCTGTTGTATAACTAACCCAGTCTCTATAGAAACTCACAATACCACTCTCTCTTCTTTGTATTACCAACCATGGTCCATTAGGTACAGTAGTGTCACAACGTATCAACCCACGAAGTCCTATAGGGTTACTGTAGAACTGTTCCGTATTATTTGCTTGCGAATTTGGACACAATTTAATATTATTTAATTCCAATATTGTTTCTTGTAACTCACTCATGGTTTGCTCTTGTTTGTTCAGCCGCTCTGCTAAGAGGTTGCCTTGCTCGCTTATTTGATTACTCAGATAGACTTTATTGGTGGCCAATAAAGTACTAACTATTACAATGCCAACTATTATTGCTACAAGTATTCCTGTAGTTACCATTAGTATCTTCTTCAAGTATTTTGACTCCGCCTGAGTTTTCTTGTGTTTGTTCGATACAGATTGTTCAAATCCTGGTGGCTGACCAACTTTCCAATCATAAATAACGCTATGATGAGGTTTTGTTGACCCAGCAAACTCAGTATCGGCATATGTATCAGACCTCTTAATGGAAGTAGATTCTTCTTTGCCATCAATACGATGAGTTGGCATAATGCCATAAGTTGAGTCCTCGGGATCGGAGACAATTGATGAATTCAGTACAATGTCTCTTGGCAAAGTTGATGACATATCTGAAACGTAGTAATAATATTAATTGAATAATTATTCTTATATACCCATCATAATTTATATATTATACATTGAAATGCAGCGATTATGTAATAATTGTGGGCATAACAATAAAGGAGCTATGATTTGACGTGATCAGTCTCTGTCAGCCATATACTGTTCCTTCATGGATGCAGAATGCTGAGGAATTCTGCTAAATAGTAACTGCAATTCGCAGAATTGATCAACTTAACTTACAGATCCATCTGGAGAAATTATGATACTGAAGGTCTCAGGTAGTCATTGACTCAAGGTCTGAAACAATGATTAATGTCAGGTGTTTGGTCATCTTGCTGTTAATAAAAAGGGTCTCGGCCACAGAAAGTGAAAAAAAAAACGAAACGTAGCTGTCAAAATACATTTTTTTTTAAAGTGGTAAAAGTATATATCATTCGATTGCATTTTTTCCACTGATTGCGAATAAATATGGATGCGACAATAAACCATAATGATATTCAAAAGTTGAAGAAATTATGGGCAAAAAACGTAAAATTGCAGACAAACTCTACTTTTCCTGGTGTAGTGTTTGGATTCCTTTTCCAAGCTCTACAAATTTGTGTCGAGTTTGGACTTTGCTCCGATCGAGAAGCCAGTAAATAATTCCAAACTCTTCAATTCCCTGTGTTCTGATTGGATAATATCATCAATTAATTGTTGTTAAATAATCACATCAAGTTGATAAATTCCGAGAATCCTCAAGACTCATTAAGCCGGGAAATGCCACCATGGATGGGTGATCTTTCCGGATAGTGGTACAAATTTACCGCAAGTGAAAAAGGTGATCTCCAGTGCAAATTAACTGAAAGTGAAAATATGTTTCGGTTAGAAAACACCGCCTCTATAACCTGCGCAGCGTATTTCCCCTAATGTTTTAAATTAAAATAAACTAATTTTTCTTTTTCGCTATTTCTTTTCTGTCTGTCTTGAAGGGCGAAGTTAGGATCCGCGCAAGCTTTAATCTTTTGTTTATCTCTTATTGCCTGCTGCCTTCTGCATCGGGCCTCCTTTTCACGATTGTAAGCATGAGGATTATTCCTTCTGTAAATTGTTTTTGGTGACAGGGTTCCAAGTAGTTTATAAGTTTGTCGACTTGTGGTTCTTTCGGTGTAGTAAGAGTTGCAAGCTACAATATACAATATTTCACAATCAAATAATACTGGGTAAAGTACCGGTTTGTGTCAGGCCTACAGTTTACCGTCCGACCGGTACGTTTCGGTTTTATTGCATACTGGGCAATAAAAGAAACAAAATCTATTAATGTTTGCGCTTTTAGACCTTTTAGCAGTTAACCTGCCAATTTAAATGTGCCTTTACTTATAAATCGACTTTTGCCCTTACCAATTACCTGGTGTATTGAATTTACATCCGCCGAAGCCAGTGCGTAGCGTATGACCCACTGTGTGGGAGACTGGATTCGGGTCCAGAGAAAGTTATTGCGGTGTAGGCTACTTTATATTATTCGATTGATCGCTACTATATAATCTCCGACAACTATATTTACTTTCGGGGAAATATTAACAGTTCCTTTAGGACGTGGCACTTTAAGTATAAAAACAGAGTTATGACTTACACTAATCACAACTATATGGCTATGGAATCTCGTAAATAGCGCATTCTTTAGGAGATGCTTTATTAACCTTCACACGTCTTCACACTACTTCACACTAATTCACACTAAATTGCCGACCGTCACTGATTTTGATCATATATAAGGAGGATTGCAACTGACACACGTAGGGATTATGAAATAGCATTTAATACACACAAAAACCACTATAATTTGAGTCGCAGTTGCTACCGGTAGTCCCTTCTGCTTACCTCAGTAATTAAGAAAGTTGAGGGGTTTACGATTATTTATAGGTATTCTCCAAATATAACATCCATTAATATAAACAGCAATTAACAACAGTATAAAACAGCATTAAAACAGTGCGGTGAACAGAGTCAGTATGTGTTTGTGAAATATTTTATGAGTTATGATCTGATGTTCGTATGCAACATAAAACAGGTTAATAGATTTACGTTCTTATAACTCCAGCCATCAGATGTTCTTGGGCCAAAGTCTAAAACGTCTGTACTTAGTACAGAATCCAGAAAGGAATCGGATTCTCAGAAAAACAATAACTGCGCATGCGCCAATTTCCACAGGTAGGTCTCCATTGGCATAACTGGGAAGATTGCTCTGATTGGCTGAAATATACCTATTGGGATCGGAAATAAATGAATACCAGCTGCATCAGTTTATTAATGGTCGACATACAGAACAGCATATCAAACAATAATATGAACCAACAGACCAACGAACACACCCACCACCTTACAGCACATCAGTACAGCAGTACAGTAGGTACCGGTAACGGTTACTGTACCTACAGACCTAGAAGATAGGAAAGACTGAATACCGGAATACCAGAAGAGGACCGGTAGGTAAAAGACCAGTAGGTTGGATCTAACCACCACCAAGCCAGGGTCTACTAGAACCCTAACAATACATAATCTAACATCTCCCCCAAGAACAATGTAGGAGACATTTGTACTGAAAACAAAATCCAACCACCACCAATAGGTCAGTTCATTGAACTCCGAATCTTGCTGGTTGCTTGTGAGTTCTCGAACTGCGCCTGGGAAGATCATCAGCGAACTGTACATGTTTTTGAGGCGTTATATCACGAAGAGAAGAGTCATCTGGGATGGAACGTAGATAACGACGATTTCTCCAATACACCCGACCATTGTCTAGTTCTATCCGGTAATCTCGCCTAGTACCACGGGAAAGGACGATACCAGATTTGTTCCATAGTTTGGAATGTGCACTCTGGATGCAAACTCGGGAACCAATAGGAATCGGGGTTAAGTCGTGAGCATGATCATTATAATATGATTCAGTTGCTGAAGACGTTGAAGGACCAGGGATAGGGAATGAATCACCTGCCAGTGTGGACGAATGAGCTGGTATAGTAGAACGGAGGGATCTACCGAACAACAGTTGAGCTGGAGACATACCATGTTCTTTAGGAGTATTTCTCCATTCCAGCAAACCACGAACAAAGCAAGTAGAGTTTAGATCTCCTTTGACATCTAACTTTTTTATCAATGATTTCATGGCCTTTACAGCCCCCTCTGCATGGCCATTAGACTGAGGATACTCAGGAGTAGAATACTCAGGGATGATATTCCATTCGGATAATAAATCATGATAACGTGCTGAATTAAATTGTGTACCACCATCAGAACGAAGGCATTTTGGAATACCGAAATCTTTGAACCATCCTCGAAGAGCTGAAATAACTTGAGAGCTGGAAGGATCGGCACGCCAAGAATGAACGCATGGCCACCCAGAATATCTATCGACATAAACCAGGTATGACCAGGTGCTGAAGTAGAAAAGATCAGCAGAGCAATCCTCCATTGGAAGACATGGATGAGGGTCGCTTTGGAGAGACTCTTTAGGTAAACTTGGTTGATAAAGTTGACACTGGGGAGAAGAATTGACTATGTTTGTAATATCGCTATTGATACCAGGCCAGAATACAGTTTGCCTAGCTCTCCTCTTAGAACGTTCAATGCCCTGATGAGCATCATGAAGGTGCTTCAGGACATTCTTGCGGAGGGAAGATGGAATTACAATCCGGGAACCTAATAAAAGAAGATTATCTTCACAAGATAACTGATGTCGCACATTCCAGAATGGGCGTATGTGCACAGAACATTGTGTGGATGTTGAGGGAAATCCAGAAATAACAGCATCCACCAAAGCCATGTAAGAAATATCATCCTTTGCAGATGATCGGATAGACTCAATATATGAATCCTTGAGATGACTTGGAGCATCAGAGACAACAATTGAGGTAGACACGTGACGAATGACTGCAGAAACATGGTCATTGACATCTGTATCACAAAGAATATCCTCTGGAGTAGTATCCGAAACAGGGGCACGGGAAAGTGTGTCTGGAATCGAATCGATATCGGAAGTGATATCGGAAGTGATATCGGAAGTGATATCGGAAGTGATATCAGAAGTGATATTGGAAGTGATATCGGAAGTGATATTGGAAGTGATATCGGAAGTGATATCGGAAGTGATATCGGAAATGATATCAGAAGTGATATCAGAAGTGATATCGGAAGTGATATCGGAAATGATATCGGAAGTGATATCAGAAGTGATATCGGAAGTGATATCGAAAATGATATCGGAAGTGATATCAGAAGTGATATCGGAAGTGATATCGGAAGTGATATCGGAAATGATATCGGAAGTGATATCAGAAGTGATATCGGAAGTGATATCAGAAGTGATATTGGAAGTGATATCGGAAGTGATATCGGAAATGATATCGGAAGTGATATCAGAAGTGATATCGGAAGTGATATCGGAAGGATGGACCCAATCAGTTGGTTCGTTATCCAGAACTGGACAAATAATACCTTGTTCAACCATTTTCTCTAAGCGAGCTTTAGCCCAGTCTCTAATGGCTAAAGGAAGTTGCCTGGCTGTATGAATAGCATATGGTTGGGCATCATCTTTTAATGAAATGGTCATGGGTGGGCCATTCATTGGACGAAGTTTGTCATCTTGGTCAAAAACATCAGAATAAGCCTTTATGAGTTTCTGCTTAACAGTATCCCATTCTGAAGGCGAAGGTTCATCAGAAAGATGGAAGTCAACCTTGAATGATGTTGTTGGAATTGAGTTTTTAATACCAATTGGTGACATATTAGAAGAATTAGAAGAAGCAACAGACTGAATTTCTGCCACTGCTTCTGGATATGAACTTGAAATAATTCCTAGGTTTTGACAAGTATACCATGCCAATAGAATTCCATCGACTTCTTCACAAATGCAGATAAGCTCATCAGTTGAATATTCACCATAGGAAATTGAGGTGTGGAGGAGACCTATGCATGAAAGAAGACTACCATTAGCAGCAGAAAGATCATCATGGTCTGGTGGAAGTAGATTTTCTTTGTCAATAGAAAGGGCCTGAAGAAAATCTAAGCCAGCAACAGTGGCCTCAGCACCAGTATCTGGAGTTGCTTTGAGAGAACCGAATAAATGTCCTGTTGCAATATGACAGAAGTTCAGAAATACTTTCGGAGCTTGACGATTATGGCTTCCAACCAAATTGAGGGTGATGCGGCTAATGGGTTTTGTCTTAGGTTTTGAAGATGAATTCGAATTATTTTGTTTAGACCGACAAACATTGGCAAAGTGGCCTTCCTTGCCACAATAAGAACAATCTTTGTTCCTTGCTGGACAGTCAGCGCATTTATGGTCTGTTTTACCACAACCATAACAAACTATAGGGCCAGTAGTTGAAGAATTGTTTCTGGATTTGGATTTAGAAGAATTGTTGCGCCTGGAATTATAAGGCTTTTTGTTGTGAAAACGAGATTGTCGAGAAGCTTGGTTGATTGAAGGGTTTTTTAAATCCTGAACTCCAGCTTGGGCTGATTCCTCAGACCTACAAAGATTTACAGCATCTTCAAGCGAAGGAAATGGAGTCAAGGCAAGAAGTTTAGATCTGGTGTCCTCGCAAGAAATACCAGACATAATTCGAGTAGTCAACCGCCGATCGAAACAATGACGACATAGATCAGCATCTCGAGCAAGATCTTTAATAGCAACCAGGTAGCTATCAAAATTTTCACTTTGACGTTGTTTCCTATTATCAAACTGAACACAATCAAGGGCTATATTCCGTTTACCACGAAAATAACTTTGAATACAATCTATTAACACCTGAACTGTTAAAGGATTATCATGTGTGTCAGGAGGAATGTCAATAACTTGTTCCAGTGTAGAGCGCATACCTATAGAAAGGTAACTCCTGAAAATACAGATTTGCCTATCCCTAGCCATTCTATCCATCTGAAATGCAGAATAATAATCCGCCCAAACCGACTTCCAAGTTTCAAATTTTGCTAAACTGAAATCCGGTTCTAAAGCAATTGGTGCTTTAATTTGAAGATTACGAGGGGTTGAGTCAGCCTGATGAACTACAGGTTGATGTGGTTGACCAAGTAATTGTTGAAATTGATGGGCATTTTGGGCTTGGGATTGTGCTAAGGAATCAGCCAAATCGCGTTGTGATTTAACTAAAGCATGTAGAAGAGCTGAGGTGGGATCAGGATTACCACGACCAGCCAACTGTTCTCTTAAAACCTCCAGTTCGGTTTCGAGTTCAGCTTTAGTAGGCATATCTGACTGTTGAATAGTAGAGAAATTTCAGGAAATTAAATATCCGAAAAAATTTGCAAAATCCGAAAAGAAAAAATTTTGCAAAAATGTGCAAAACTTTTGCATGCAAATCTGCCAAAATCTGTAGTTATCGAATACTGGCAGACTGGAATACCGCCTGACTGCTGAATGTGAATAGGTACCGGTAGTTTCTAATTAGGCTAGCGGGCGTCGCTGCCTACTCCTCACGGGCCCCGGACAGTGCAAGGTCCTCAGCGCCGATGTACCGTCGTCGCTGTGTTTTTCGCCAACGATGTAGCTACACAACGACAACGATAACCGCGAGCCACTCCACTGTCCGTCCCAAGGGCTTAGTTTAGAAGAGTACTGGAGTAGGTACACCACCGGAAGTATAGGTAGGTAGCTAGGCCTAGATCAGAATCAGTAGAGGCGACCGGTAGAATAATATTGAATTATCTGACCTGCTGAATGCGCTGGAATGTCCACCATTTGAATAGGGTTGTAGGAACATCAAGTACATCACTGCGCCATATTGGGATCGGAAATAAATGAATACCAGCTGCATCAGTTTATTAATGGTCGACATACAGAACAGCATATCAAACAATAATATGAACCAACAGACCAACGAACACACCCACCACCTTACAGCACATCAGTACAGCAGTACAGTAGGTACCGGTAACGGTTACTGTACCTACAGACCTAGAAGATAGGAAAGACTGAATACCGGAATACCAGAAGAGGACCGGTAGGTAAAAGACCAGTAGGTTGGATCTAACCACCACCAAGCCAGGGTCTACTAGAACCCTAACAATACATAATCTAACAATACCCAAACAAAGGAACCTCTACGTACACAAAGAATCAGCTGACAGATTTTGTCATTTTGGTTCTAATTTCTGACCGACGCGTAGTTGAACAATATTAGGCCTTTTTAGAGTATTCAGCGCATTGCTTAAAAATGACTTGTTATGTCCGCAAAAGCTTTTACAATTAGCATTTTCCAAACTCTACCAAATCCAAACTCTACATTGCTTATGTCAAACACTCACATTTTATCTCATAGAACTAATTTGAATAACCACTATCGGTAAAGACTTATTTTTCTGGAAGACAAAGTAAATGATTATGTGATTTGCTTCATTTCGATATAAAGATGGCATTGGCAGATTTTTGGCAGAACTTGAAAGTTACAATACAAACTCTAAATTTTTATCTCAAAATAATATATTTAACAATTTAGAGTCTTGTATTATTTTCCAGACAAAAGTAATATAAATAAGCAGTGATGTACCTGAAAGGCTAATACATAGGCTTAAATACATATACATATACTTAAAGAGTAAAATGGATCTGCATAAACTAGTTTGAAGATTACAGCAACTGTATCTTTACAGTCTAGTATTATACTGATATTATCGATTTTTTCGACATGCAGTTTTAAACGAGCACCCAAATCCACCAGAGTCCTAACTTATGTCGTTAATATAGTTGAAAGAGCAGGCCACCTTTCTTATTTTAGAAATCATACTGCTTCTCCGCATTGTAAGTGTAGATCACCTTACACGTTGAGTCACAGTTAGTACACACTCTACATAAACGGGCAAACTCTACAAAATACTCTACATAAGCATGGAATTTTACGTATAAATATGACCATTAAAAAAAACATTTGCATCTAAATTTTATATTTGTTGTAGAGTTTGTCGAGCTTGTTCGAATGAGCTATTGAAGGTTACAATTGGCCCTCTGGTTCAAAAGTTATGTCCACTGAAAGTTTTTAATATTTTTGTTTCACTTTTCTTGGCCGGGACCAAAGACAAACATTGGATTCAGCTTCACATAAGTCATCTGTGTGAGTAGTTGTTAATTAATGTGCAGTATCTCGAAATTGGCTTTGCAACCTTGAACTACTACTAGTATTTTTCATAGCACATGATGGTTGTAATATATCATAATATATAATTATTGAAAGTATGTATTATTGGTTTGACCAGATAATTGTATGATAGGTAACAATGATGTATGATTGGTAAACTTTGCTGATAATCTTTGTTTAATGTCAGAGACATTGGAGTAAACTCAGAAGTTGTTGTCAAGGAGGAGGCTCCTTTAGGAGGCATTAGAGAAGGCTGCATCCAAATTTCACTCTTTGTGAATAACATAAAGTTATATATCTGACATTCAACATGTGACACAGAAACTCAGGTACTCTCACCAGATTGTGAATGTGAGTTCTTCTGTTTCTTGGGTTCCCATGTGATGGGATTAGTCCTACAATTGCGCCAATAAAAGATAAGTTATTTTCGGTAAAATAAACTTATCATTCGAGGCTAAGACCCCAAGATCCCTTCCTATAATAAATGTATAATAACAAA
>JAUCBJ010005483.1:0-38056 GCA_032718475.1 Nemertoderma westbladi
ATGATTGATCAGTTTTATTGTTGGATTCAAACACTGCATTGAGATCACCCTGTGGTTCCTACACCGAGAACTGTGTCCTGTAGTGACTGAATAATGAGTCTGTAATCTCATCCGGAATTGTATGTCTCAGTTCAGGGGCCTTGGTAGTGTTCCAAAACCTTGGTCTATTAGATTTGCATGAGGCTGCAAGATCCTTAAGATGTTTGTGATAAGAAGATCATTCGACTTGAGAGATAGCCCAGCCATATTCGAGACATGCCATTCTATATTCTTCGTAAAGATCACTGGGTATGGTTAAGAAGTCCTCCATTTTTCTTCAAAGCTAATTGAGCATTATCAAGTTTTTCATTACAAATTCCCAGTTTGAATTTTTGCTCATTGTCAGTTCACTGTACTTGTTTAGATTTCCCGTAAGTTCGTTTAGATTTCGTGTAAGTAGCAGGTATGTTTTTCCTTGAAGCATTTTCCAAAGTCAAAACAACATGATTGATAACGGCATCTGCATCCTTTGAGTTGGTAGTTAGAATGCGGTCTGGAAGCGGTCTCTCCAGTAGGTTATCTTGTATACTGTTGCGGTAGTTTGAATGCTGCATTTCTGTAGCCCTTCCAAAATGGAAATTTGGAAACTTTCATTTTGTTTTAGGCATTGCACTCTTCTTCAATTTCGTTTCCTCATGCAGATCAAGACATGTTGAGACAGGGACATGATGTGAAATATTTGAAGAATCCCTTGGTTACTTATTAAGTTTTTTTTGCAAAGACAATGATATTAGAATGTGTATTATAATATATGAATGGTGCATAACACATCCCATTATGGATAGTTTGAAATATGTTGACATAGGACCCATTGGGGGGGGGGGGGGGGGGGGGGGGAATGTTCCCCCGGCCGCACTCACCCAGGTGCGCTAAATTGCAGGGCAAATGTCAGGGTATTCTTGTAAAAATGGGACAAATCAGTAAAAATCACAACTAATAGTATGGCCAAGATATATCTGTTCAACACAAGGTAAAATTTTACTAAAGAGATATACGTCTCCGTATATGTCCGTCGTACGTAAATATTAAAAAGTAGGGGCAACAGCAAACTCCCTTGCCTGACACCATTTGAAACAGAGAAGGGCGAAGAAATCACCGCACCCCAACCCACCGCAACTGACTGCACACTATACCAAAAAGCAACAATACGAAAAATACATATCGGAATATTAAAGTCGAGCATTTTACGAAACAGTTTGAAATGGTTCACACGATCAAATGCCTTAGAGGCGTCAAGAAAAGCACAATATACTGGATAATCCCTACTAATATAAAGCTGAACAGTTTCTTTTAGTGTAAATATACATAAGTCAGTACCTAAATCTTTCTGAAAACCAAATTGATTGCCCGCAATCTCAGCGCAATCAACAATGCAATTAATTATACAGGACTCAAAAATTTTGGAACAGATGGTGGTAGCCTTAGTTATAGGCCTATAATTAGCATCATCACTGATACTACTATTTTTATCTTTCACTATTGGTGAAATGGAAGAAGAGATTAACAATTCTGGTAAGTAACCAAACAATGCGAAATTAAACTATCAAATAACAATGTTAATATAACAGTTAATTTATTTATTTATTTTCTTTATTCCATCGGGCCGAAACCCATTGTACATAGGCCTACCTACAATATGCACGATATACATACAAAAATCAACACAACACAATAATTTGCACAATTGATTATTACTGGGTTATGTACCCAAAACACGTTTCCATCTATCAATAATGACAGAATCATCTTTCGTAACTAGATAACAAGCTGCTACAATTCGATTATTTGACTTGGTTACACGATTATACATAGAATACATGTTACTACGTAACACGGATTTAAATGTATTTACTCTGTTAGCGACAAAAAATGTGTCGGCATCCTCAGAATCGTTAAGCGATTATTTGCATAAATGTAACATTCTGGTGCATTATTGTATGTCTGGCCCCGATGCTTTGCCTGGTTTAAGTGCAGCAATTGCTGTCTTAATATAATTAACAGAAATATGGAGCTTGGACGAACCATCCCATTTGCTAAAACGATTATTTACATAGGCTACATCGTCGCTATTTGAAGATACAGAATTAAAAATAATTTCGTATTTGCACTTAAAGAGATTCACAATTATCTTTTCACTACTAGCACCACTAATAGTAGAGGAGGGTGAAGATATAGAACTGGTCTGTTTTTTAACATTAGACCAAACGTCTTTATTGGAGTTTACAAAAGATGAGGCTAATTTATCCGATCGTAAAGCATTATTTACATGTATCTTGAAGATTTACACTGTAGTCACATGAGGGTGGGACCCTATTATATCTAATGTTCGATCACGGTTGGAAGGAAGTTCATACAGTGGATGTTGGTTGTAATAACTTGGGGCCTCATAGTCTCTATCATGTCGACTGAAGTTGGATTGACAATCATCTGGTGGATTATGGTTTTGGCTGTGGTTACTTGAAGCCTCATCTCGTCTCAATGTTGAAAAACGATCATTTTGTGAGCCCTGGAGGTGACTTGTGGATGGATGGATGTGAGCCCTATGTTAAAGGGAACTTCGGTTTTGATTTCCATAAGATGGCGGGAATGTCTTTTATTATGATATATTTAAACATTTTAAATAGATAGATAGATAGATAGATTTTATTGACTTAAGTCCAAATGGAGGCAAATATCAAGTTATTACACACAAACAAAAATATACCATACCATAAAAATACATACTATTACTAGCTAGTAAATAATTCACAAGCTCCATAAAAATACCATAGCTACCATAACTAATAATGTTAACAAAAAAAAAGTACAATTTATTTATTTTCAAAAAAATACTAGCTACCAATATTACCAATTAGTACCAATTAAATTCGGTCCCGGAGTATTCGGTCCCATTAACATGTATGTTTTGAATTTTCCTAGTCAGTATCCGGACAATTCGGTCCCGGACAATTTGGTCCCAAAACACAAAATTAATGGGACCGAATTGTCCGCGACCGAATTGTCTGGACCGAATTGTCCTGCTTCCCATGTGCTAGCTCATCCATTGACCGTCTATTAACGATTGTGATTTTCCCACCTATTGTGCCTTTTAATAAGGAGCAGGAGATTTCATCGAATAACATTTTCTGGAATCGTTGAAGATTAACCATTTTTATGGAAGTCAGTGACCTATGTAATCATCCTTGGGATTAAGAATAATTTTTGATGATCTTGCTGTCTCTAAGAAGCCTTTTGGGTATGGTCAGAAGGTTGAACATATCAGAAATTGAATCTGATGAAACCTGAGCTATTGTTGGTTTCACAGCATGAGATGGACTGACTGTGGTAACAAGATTGCTGTGTGGGAGACTTAAGCTTGGCTTAAAGGCTAGATTAAGGAGCATGCCCTTTTCTTCAAAGATTTTGACTTCCTCCAAACATTTTCGAATCCATTTCCGTGCACTATTACTATCAAGGTGAAATATTGTTCTGCTCCTGTACTGTGGCTAGAGCATATAGGCAAGTGTATACACCACTATCAAATGTATTTGTTTGTTTGGAGAAGGTGGAGTTTTCTGTACTTGCAGACCACAGTTTATGTGTTGCTTTGTTAGTAACCCACGGATTATGTTTATCAATCATATTTAACAGTTCAATTATAGCAAACGTCCACTTGCTCGGCATTGAAGATCCTAGTGAATCAAAGCGGTATACTGTGCAAGACAAAATGGTTGCCTGTACATTCAGGAAATAGTAGTATATAAATAGGAAATAGTAGTGTTTTGAGATATCGCCTAATGTAATGTGGAGATACATACTTAAGATGATACATATTTAAGGCGCTAAGGTATTCCCAACCACGAGTGTTCAGTTTAAAAGTTAGTTGAGAAGGTATTGCCACTGCATGTGGAAATTGTCTCTCCAATATTCCAAGAAAAGCATCAACTATGTCATCACTGAGCCAACACTGAGGCTTTAGGATCTCCAGAGCAGTATGTTCCAGTGATGTAGAGATACCAAGTGGAGTGGCCTTTAGTTCATTAAGATAAAGAAATATAGCATCATTGACTTCCTCGCTATTCAGTATCTCCGCAGAGTTGGGGTGTACTTCAAAGAACCCCTCAGAGGTTGATCCATCGTTTGGATAGTTGTTAGTACTAGTCACCACATTTGAGACCCCAAGGCATGTACCAACTAGACCACTGAGTGATTTAGATTTAGGCACATTATATTTTCCCAGGCACCCCCAAGCCAGGTCATGGGCTGTATTGTTTCCCAGGCCTACATGGTTGGGTGTGGTCTGGTCAGGGCTGGTCTGGTCTGGTCGCTCAATTCAGATGGAAGAGGAATGCTTCTGATTAACGGATCTTGTACGAGAACATCACTGGATTCACTGGATTTTGACAGATCAGAATCTAACTTGTCGAGTATTTTGGGTCCATTATTATATTATCCCAAGCACTCTAAAGCCAGGTCATGGGATGTATGGTTTCCCGGACCTACCTGGTTGGGGGTGGTCTGGTCAGGGACATTGCCTGATTTAGTAGGAGGAGGTGTTCATCCATCCACTAGATCTTGGCCAGGATTGTTGTTGGATTCATTGAGTTTAATCTCTGAACTTGATCAGACTCATTGTCAGATTCATTGTGTTTAAACTCTGGACCTTGGACTTCATCATTGCCAGATACATTGGGTTTAAACTTCGGATCTAGGACTTCATCAATGCCGGATACATTGGTTTAAACTCCGGATCTAGGACTTCATCAATGCCGGATACATTGGGTTTAAACTTCGGATCTAGGACTTCATCATTGCCGGATACATTGGGTTTAAACTTCGGATCTAGGACTTCATCAATGCCGGATACATTGGGTTTAAACTCCGGATCTAGGACTTCATCAATGCTGGAAACATTGGGAATGTCTGGTATAATCTTTGGAGGAGCATCTTGGCTCCTAGTGTGAGGTCTGGTTTCCTGGTATTTCTGCCCAAGCTGCTGCTAGTATCCGGGTCCCCTCTTACCTTGGCGAACAGCTGCAAAAATGAGCGAATGCTTCACGATTTTGTGTGTCATCCCAACAATGTAATCATAAATCTTAGCTATACAAATTTTAATGATCAGTAGTTGCTAAGCTTTTGTTTATGCTTTTGCCTTTTAAATCTTCATAATATACTGTACATAATATTGACAAAGGCAGGCTAGCTAGTCTAGTTATAGAGCAATATCTCTATAGTCCTACTATTGTATAGCTATTCATACATCATTATATTGAACATAGATTAAAATTCAAGTTCAGGAAAATACCATATATGTAATATGTTTGTTAGAATTATGGCGAATGGGTCACCATGTGGCAGGGATAAGCTCATCTTGAATAATCCCCAGGACTGCCAAAGTACAGTGTGACATTGAATCGTACATATTCTAAGGTATGCCATGTGTTCTGGATGAATAGTTGAATTTAATTTACAAGTAAGAGATATTACTTCCACAACATTTATCACAAAGTACCTATCTATCTCTAATGGTCACGCTATTAACTCAATTAATTATTATCATAGTAATGATTAGATTGTAGATTTTCAAATGTTCAAATGCCTCATTCCCTTCTCAAGATGTTGAACCCAACATTTGGTTAGTTTGAGAGCTGTTTGAATTAGTCTCCTCTATTTCTCTGATAAACGGTGATGTTTGGTACGACTTCATTAGACAGTACCTAACAAATTATAAATATAGATTATTTCAATCTAATATTTCTCGACAGTGGGACACAAATGATGATATTAAGTTGAGCGAGCTTGGACTGTGGAAATGGGGTGCATACAGGCTTTCGGTAGCAGTTTCGTTTCTACGAAGTCCAGATGCTAGCATAGTACTGTAATTTGGAAATCACTGACAGATTGATGCTTTTGATTTCGAAGATAGACATTTCGTCGTAAAAGTTACTATTATTTTTGTTAGGTGGTAAATTTGATGACTATGACTGGAAGTCAGTCAGTAGGCCTATTTATTATATTATATATTGTGAAAATACTCCAAATTAGTTAACCTTATGAACGAAGTCAGATAGGTCTACAAGATGCCAGATGAAGCTGCTCCCATTATCCCTTGTCATGTAAATAACGTTGGTGCCTTTCAGACTGGCCATAGAAGTGGCTGGAGATTATACATGTTGGTTATCATGTTGCTGGTGTATCAAATATTACCAGGTTGGTGTCACAATCTATTACAGAGCTTCTTTCCAATTGTCGTAGAAGACCGAAGTTGGTCGAACACTTTGATGGGTGCATTACTGGCAATATATTCGTTTGTGAGTTTAATAATATTCATTACTTTTCCTCATTCTATCAATAATTGGGGAACTCGCATCTCTTTGGGCCTATTTGGTGTTATTGGGGCAGTTTCCCAGTTGGCATTTGGGTTTGTAGAATATATCCCGAACAGCAATGGATTATACATATTCGCATGTTTTTCTCTGCGCATAATTGAAGCGATTGGTCTAAACATTGGATTTATGTATGCTTACAGTATATTGATGGAATTGTGGCCAAGACATAGAACCTTATTAGCTAGTCTAGCAGTTGTTGCTGATAGCCTGGGTTTCATGATTGCTCCAGCTTTCGGTTCAACAGTTTTTGCTGCACTTGGTTTTGAGTTTCCATTTATCATATCAGGTTTGATATTTCTCATTATCGTCCTTTACTGCTGGATGGAGTCGCCAGGTTACATTTACGACAGATGTGAATCACAAGACAGACCAACATATATTGGTGTTTTGAAGAATCCAGGAATTACACTTATATTTATTTTGAATGTTTATTTTATAACACTGGCAACTTTTATTGGTGCGAACTATTCCTTGTACATTCATCAAGACTACAATGTAAACCAGTACATTATTGGTGGTATATATATGATATTTCCGGCTATTCAAACAGGGATAGGTATTATAATATCCTTAATCATGAACAAATTTAAACCTATCATACCAACGATTTTCGGTGTAACATTACTAGCAGTATCAATGCAACTAATAGGCCCAACCGAACTACTAGGTTTACCACATAATCTCAATATCTCTATCACTGGATGCGCTCTCTTTGGATTCGGTGCTGGAATATACCTAACTCCTGGACTGGAAACACAAACTCAACTGGCTGTGAATGTTTGCGGTTATCCAGATAATGTTGACACAAGATCTCTTCTTCAACAGATGATGCGAATTGCATTCGCTGTTGGTGGTATCATTGGTCCTATCTTTGGGGGATTTCTTACTGATTATTTAGGCATGGAAATCGCTTGTTCGCTACTCAGCCTACTGGGTTTACCTTTTCTTTTGGCTCTGTTGGCGGTTTTCATATTTAGATGTCATGTTGACTAGTATGAATATTATATAGAACAATGGTGGGATAGATATTATGTTGTTGTATTTTGGTGTAAGAATCGTGACGGAGAACGCACTCCTGACCTAACTGTGAACGCACTCCTGACCTAACTGTAACTCGCTTGCTCGCTTATGAGTCTACTAGGGTTACCTTTTCTATTCGCTTTCTTGGTCGTGTTCATTTTAAGATGTCAAGTTGACACGTAGGAAAATTATCTAGAAAAACAATGGTGGGAGATCTATAATTTTGTTGTATTTTAGTGTAAGAATATTTCACAGATTCAGTTTACTCGGTTGTTAAGTATATAACTCAGTCTGTTTTTAGTCCCTTTAATAGTTCCTTATATTCGCAAGAATAGGATAAAACTAACGGAGTACTAACTTCAACTTATCATATTCTTGTAGGATTGTAGAACAAATTAATTTCATAAGGTGGTATTAATTGCTGAATATTAATTGCTCTTGGAACAAATTTCGCAATTTGAAATCATAAAAAGTGTCGTTCATTGGCATAATTTTGGGGTAAATTCGCGACCGTATTCCTTCTACCTCCTGGCTGGCTGGCTGGTAGGACGTACTGGTACTGTAGTATGATGGATAACGAGCATTTGAAGAATAATAGTCGTAGAATAGTCACCCAAGAGTGCCACTGGTGCGTCCTAAAATTAAACGGCGATCTATGAATCAATACCATATACAAACATTAAACATAAACATCTTTAAACATTAAGCATTAGCTGGGAAGTGTAGCTTGAAATATAGAAAGGTATGATATGCTGATATGCACACAGTTATAATTAATGTATAACCTAACCTGGTTCTCCATCCAACTTGAATTACTGTAAATTAAGTCACCACACAAATCCCATACAAATGGTGCACTAAAAATTATGTTAACAATTATTATATATCTTTTTGAATTAGGCTACTGGTATTAACATGATTAAAGTAACTACTGTTTGAAATAAACTACTAAGGATTTTCCTGTGTAATTGATAATTTGGTAATTATAAGAGAAAATTCAAAACAAACAAACATTACACATTACCTATGAAATGCTATCTACTGTAACTGTACTATACTGTACTGTAGGCCTACTACATATTATAGTAGCAGTAGACCAGCAATAGGCTTCGCTTCCCTATACCAGTATAATAATGGTATAGGGAAGCGAAGCCTATTGCAGTATTATTTGAACAAAATACTAAGCCTACAGTACGGTACATTATCATACATAGTGATGGAAAACTATTGCATACATTTAAATTTAGTATTAATAACAATGTTTTTTTTCAAAATTACCAATTTACCAAGTTACACATAGGTCAGAGAATCTCTGTGTGAAATTTGAGACAAATTGGTCTAAAAATGGTCACTGGGGAAAGGTGTTTGTCACTGTGCCTCAAATGTGATATAACGGTAGTTTTCTACCGTTAGATGTGGGATGTATGCGGTTTACTTTCATTAAACGAAGTGTAATACTAATAAGCGAATAACATACAGAGGGGCCTACTGGTCAGCCGGTACTATATTGCCATAGGCAGAGATAGATGGCAGAACAACCTATATCAGTATATACTGACAGAGGGCGAGGTGCGACATATCAGATATGGAGAAAAAAATACATGGTTTACCCAATCAGATATTGAGAAAAAAATTCATGGTTTAGCCAATTAGGTATTGAGCAAAAAAAGGCAAGGCTCGGCCAATCAGATATTGAGAAAAAAAACATTGAGAAATTAAATACATTGAAAGAAAATAAATATTATATTAAGAAAAAAACATTGAGAAAAAAACAGTGAGAAAAAAATTATTTTAGATTTGACCAATCAGATAATGAGAAAAAATAGCTTGGCCAATAAAATATTAACAAAAAAATAACATTGAGATAATAATTAAATACATAGAGAAAAAAAACATTGAATGTTAATACTAAATGTATGCCATAAAAACATCCATCACACAGGTGAAATAACTACTGTATTACCTATTTATATTTACTACATAGAAATAAAATGGCGCTTTATAGATCTCTGATGACCTCAAGATGTATAATTTGCCGAGCGAGCGCGTTTAATTACACATCCTCATAAGGGATGTAAAGCATCATTTTAATTTGCTTTGTATATTTATTTTCATTCCACAAAATTGCCTTTTCACCTGCTCTTCGGGACGTTGCCAGGGATTCTTTCAGACTCCGCTTGGCATGTAGAACGGGTGGCGTTGGAAATGTCGTGTGAACGAGAATACCATCACAGAACTGTAGAAGAATTACTGAATTAGGCCTAAAAATACTGGAAATAATACAAATTTCTTGAATTTATGCACACAGTACTACGAGAACGTCCGTCATTTTTCGGAAAAATAGGTCTATCTGTTATATTATTCAATCTGAAGGAAATATCCGCTACTTTTAGAAAAAAATATGTTACCTTTGTTTCACTTCCTCCATCCACGTATTTTTGTAAGAAAAATCGGCTGTAACTCGGTTGAAAAGGCAATTTTTCGAAGAATAAAATATTATTTTAAACTATTTATTACGAATTATATACTTGTAATTATTTGTGAGAACCCAATACGGTCGGTACGGTAGTACGGCGTCGAATCTTTTCTGTTAAATAATAAACTACAAGTGCACGAATTGTAGTAATTCTCAACCCAAAACACAAGCAGTGGGAACAACCCGATACCACCTACAGACCTATACTGCTATAAAGCAATAATGTAGTAGTATCATAAACTATTGGTTTATTGAAACACAAGTAACAGCTTCCCCAATGCAGCAATGGCTGAATGGCAAGAAGGCAGATATATACAGTCAGAGTGAATCCCTATTACAGTATTATTTTCTACACATTTCTCATCCTCATATATTAACATTCCAACTCCTCATTACTCTTCCGTGCCACTATTGGCTTGACCCATCCACAGGCTTGGGAATAACAGCAGGGAGAGTCTGGAATCACATTTAGTCTGGCTATACTGGGTAAGCTTCAATTCTATTGGAAGGTCGGAGCTGCCTGGCTAGACATTTATTATTGCCTGCTATTGACTGTTTGAAGTTTGACAACCACAGAAAACACCCCCTTCTTGCCTTGCTTGCCATTCAAACTGGCTAGTGTTTGAGTTAGGTACGTTAATACAGTAATATATTATATATTGAAGTGGAGGTTAATTTCTATACAATAAATATACGGCCACAACTAACTTTGAAAATGAAGAGTACAATTTTTAATTATATTGTACCAGACTCACTGACAAATGCACAGTGTGTAAACCGGAGAATACTGAAGGTCGTACAGAATAAGTTAATGTAATATTTTAATGTCGTCAATATGAGAAAACACATTTACAAAGTCAAAATCGAAATCCCGTGGCCGTTATTGAGATGATAAGTTTCAAGAAACATCGAATCGATAGCTGAGAGACCAACATGAAGGTTGTAGTAAAAATTGTGTATTTATTATGGGTCTACACATAATCGTCTCCAATGTTTATAGGCAGTGATTGTGCGATGCATAATGCACCGAGTACAGTAAGTACCAAGGCAGTACTGACCTAGTTCAATTCAATTTAAATATTTATTTACCCAGAAATCTAAAATAAAATTATAACTAATACAAAACACCGTCCACAGATATGTAAATATATTATGTAAAATAAGTATATCACGTTAGCATAATATAGATTGTTTACGGGAGGTAAAGGCATATAAGATAATGAACCTACTGTAAGTAGAAATGGTGTGGGAAGGACATCCAGCTTATAGCGTAGCAAGTTAAATGGTGGACACCTAAGAAAACGAACATATAATGCAGTGAAGTGAGGGGGGGTGATGGGGGGGGGGGGGGACGCAGCAAACTTTGCCCGCGAGAAAGCTCGCCCGGCGCATTCTTCACCCTCAAAATCAGTGATAACAACCTCGTTTATTGTTTTGGTTAGAAAAATCCGTCTATGTAACCTATCATGTCTGTAACCTGCTCCTTTCCCCCAATCCGGTGAAGGTTGGATGCGGGCGAAGATTGCACCCAACCGGTAGAGGGGAGGGGGGAGGAGCGAGGGGATGGGGGGGGGGGGGGATAGCTGCAACATACAGATTTGCAAATTTATAACATTTTACATATTATTAGATACCTGGTAAAACTAAGAGAACATGTTAGAGAATAATTATGTTATAAACTAGTGCTAGACAGTAGTACAACGTTTATGTTACATTGAATCGAAGTCATCTCTCCAGTTTCTATGCGCTCTCGTCAGACCTCAATGGGGTCTCTGAGTTTGTTTATGACAACGAATTGTGTCCCTCAATATCCCGATGGGTGGGTGTCGCCGCAGTTCCCATGACTGATGCAGCATTGCCAATCAAAATTGCCATATCTAGGCGTTGCAGCAGAAACTGGTGCGACCGCTGTTCGTGGCTGACGTCATAAAGACGATTGCCGATCTCCCCGAGGAAGGTGGAGGTCTCTGGCCCGAGGCGGCCTAATAAAAATTTCCCGTACTTGCTGATCGAGTGTTGTAATTTCGAAACAGCTGTATTTTTCTTTAAAAGGCTCGTAATGGACAAGATGGGTCTTTGGTTATATTGTACATCATTTTTAATGTTTTCAGTTCATTTAAACTTTGCAGGGGTAATACGAGTGTGTCCCACAAAATGTGCCCCCTTTTCATTTGTTAATAGCGCATCCCCATATGAATGTAAAGTTGATATCTTGGTGTCGCCTGAAAGCCAGGAGACCAACTTAAACTTTGGTATATGTCTGGATAAAAATTGTTGCTATGGAAACTGTATGAGTACGTTTGAAAATCTAAGTCACTTTTCACATATTTTTATTAGTAATAATGTATGAGCATCGCTTAAAGAACGGAGTTTATACAAGTACAATACCAGCAATTTACTAAGGTTGGTAGACCTCAACATGGGAACCTCCGATGTCCACGACATTTTTAAGACGCGAAATAGTCTCAGTGTAGCATCTTTGAAGATGCTGAGATTGTATGGCATCAAATTCAGTTGCTATTGCACTCCGCAGTTCACCCAAACTGTCCAATGGCTGACCATTGACGCCCTGTTCTTAATGTACCCCCAGAGGTAATAGTCACATGGAGTTAGACCTGGAGAGCGTGATGGCCAAGGGATAGGCCCACCCCTGCCAATCCAACGTCCAGGGAACATCTGATCCTAAAAGTCTCGAACAACAAGACCCCAAAGCGGTGGGGCTCCCTCTAGCTGAAAAACGTCATCCACCTGCTTATTGAGTTTCAGCAGCAGAAACGTCCGCAGCATATCAAGATAGCTACAACTTAACCGTAGACGATTCAAAGAAGTAGGCCTACTGTCCTATCAACTTCCGACCAGACATTGCAGCCCAGACAGTCACATAGGCGAGCCACGAAATTCTTCAACAACCGTATGTGGGTTCTCTGTTCCCAAAATTCTGCAATTGAATGGGGAATCTTTTAGGCTCGTTAAGACAAGGAATACCTGTTCACCACCATGGGTGATCTTCCACAGTAAACCCTTCCACTCTGTTTCCAAAGTTGCCTTGGTTCCCATTTATCGACCACTGAAGGATGAAAGCCGGGGTTGGGCTAGGCTGCAGCATTTAAAGCACTGTGCCCAAACAGTGCTGCCCCAACTAGGGATCGAACCCGGGCTCCCTAATCGGAAGCACAGTAATGTCACCACTAGACCAAGCTGCTGCTGGAATTCAGAAATTCCACAGGACCGGACAAAAAAAATAAAAAAAAAATGAAAAAAGCATATTCAAAGATGCTACACTGAGAGCATTTCGTCTATTAAAAAAGTCATGGATATCGGAGGTTCCCATGTTGAGGTCTACCAACCTTAGTAAATTGCTGGTATTGTACTTGTATAAACTCCGTTCTTTAAGCTACACCCATACATTATTACTAATAAAAATATGTGAAAACTGACTTATAATTCCAAACCTACTCATACAGTTTCCATTGCAACAATTTTTATCCAGACATATACCAAAGTTTAAGTTGGACTCCTGGCATTTAGGCGACACCAAGATATCAACTTTACATTCATACAGGGGTACGCTATTAAAAAATGAAATGGGGGCAAATTTTGTGGGACACCCTGTACAGTATGTTTAATATCTTGTAGGTGCAGCTGGAGCACTGTAATGACTAAACGTCATAACACGTAGAGTTTTATTTAATTTCTAATTTGATGATGCATTTACATTGGTACCAATGCAGAAAGATTTCACAGAAAATTGCTTGATGAGTAGTTTTCACCTCAGTGCGACAGTTCCTACATGTAAACCTACTATTAATTCCATCGGTACATGCAGGCACTAGTTTGTAATGACACACAATTAAAATTTCAGACGGCACCGAAATAACGGGGGCCTACCAATATTTTGGAGATGGGGGGGGGGGGGGGGGGGGTGCCATGTTTCTAGAAATCTAGAATGAAATATTAGTTAGTTACTTCAGTCAGTTAGTAAGTCCTTCGGGTTATTTGAGATAATTGCAAGTTAATAATAACAGCATTAATCTTATGTCTATTTAAAAGTTACCAAAATAAAGAGAAAGTCAATCAATAAAGTCATATAGTCAAAGTATTGCCCAAAATAAGTATTAAGAGCAAAACAATAAATACTTTCAGTTTGTAAAGAAGATAGACCTTCTGAGAACCGCGAACCGCCACTATTAGCTCGCTACTTACTCTACTTTCCCGCCTATCCGTTGCGTTAGGCAGCCCGTTGGATATCCGTTGATTTGCCTCGTAATAACTTCCCGTACGGGGCGGGTCGTTCCACTCCGATCCATTCGTTTGTCTCTCTCCATTCCGCCGACGTTGATCCTCATCTCTGCCTAATTGGCTTGATCTGCGATCATGATCTCTGCCTAATTGGCTTGATCTGCGATCATGATCTCTGCCTAATTGGCTTGATCTGCGATCCTGATTCTCGCGCAATAAACTTATATTCTGGAACGAACTGGATCGACGAGCTTCATCGTTCTGTCCCGCCCCCGTGTTGTAAGAACTAAACAAAATAACGCAGATTCGCTGAATTACATAAATCATTAATGCATCATCCCTCTCAACACGGACCTAAACAATGTTGTCGGATCTAATAGTTTCAAAGAGTCAAGTGCGCGCCGTCAGCCAGCAGTTCTACAGTATTTGCTGCACATGAATTCCAATTTGGGTTCTGCTTCGGATGAATTTGACATGTGAACTTTATTATTAATGTTGTTAAATGACCATTTAAGGTTCATATACGGCATAGGGAAAAGGGTAAGACTGGTGGGATTTCTTACCAAAACAATAAATTAAATTTAGGAAGGCAGTTTTCAGTGAACTTTTCACTCCGAAGTTATAATATTTCAATATCAACATTCTCCAAAAGTTACATCCGACTAAGAAATCTGCTAACTAACGGTAGACCGACGCTTTCAGACGAAGTTAATCAATTACCTGGTGTTCCCGAGTTGGTTGATAGTTAAACTTTCCCGTCTATCGGAAGCGGAATCCACGGTAACAGCCGAACTAAGGCGTCGCGTTTCGTTTTCAGATGAACTCATTTCTATATGTACTTAATAATTCCGAACTTTTAAATACTGTTGTACGGTAAATATGCCAAGTATTATTCAGTGTTTTTCCTAATGTTGACTAACTTTATAACTAGATGGTGTCAGGAAGCATTTTACTATATAGACTTACTTTATTTTATAGAAAAAATAATGTTCTAATCAAACAATGTTGTTGCGTTAGGACCCAGTGGTTTGGTGCAATCTTCGCCCGCGTACAACCTTCGCCCGGGGAAAACTTCTTCCGCAAGGCAATCTTCGCCCGCAAGGCAACCTTCGCCCGCGAGCAATAAGATTCACCCAATAAGATTTGTGTTACTGTAGTAACCATTTTAGTAACAAATTGAGGGAAAGGTGCAGGTTACAGAGACGACTTTTTCTAACCAAAACAATAAACGATGGTGTTACTAATTGAGGGAAAGGAGCAGAGTACAGAGACGGCTTTATCTAACTTTTGCGTTAACTTTCTAACGTTTTTAACTAAGCTTTTTTGTTTATTGGGCGAAGGTTGCTCGCGGGCGAAGAATGCCTGCGGGTGAAGGTTTCCGCTAGGCGATAGTTGCTCATTTTGAGGGCGAAGATTGCTGCGTACTGACCCAGTCCACTTTATGCCATTCCCAAATAGAACCTAACTCAAAAAATAGATAGGCCTACCGAAATAATACTACAAATTTACGTTAAAATGTGGGTATTATTAAATAAAATAAGGAAAAAATACAAGATTCTGACTTGTAAACGTGTTTATTCAATATAAAAATTTCTTAGCTACAGTACTTTACATTATGCAATTTAAAACTAACAGTACTGTAGGCCTAATGATAATTGTTTTTTTACAGTAATGATAGTAATTAATAGTACAGAAGGCCTTGTATACGGACTGACCCTGTAAATAAAACACTAAAAATAAGTAGATAAAGTGTTAATTGAAAAACAAACTGTAACGACAATAGAGCCAGGATATGCAAGTAGATTATCCGCTGTGAGTAGGATCATGGGCATAAAGGGACTTGGATACACGAGTTGCAATGGTTTTGGCATGCGGGTACAAAATAGTCCGGTGGGCACCATTTTAGCGGGCCGATGTCAATAAATGCTATTTAGTGGTCTTGCGGGTTTTGCATGAACGCGTCTAAAAGTATCCAGTAATTTGTAAAATTATACTTATCCAATGAAAAGATGTTACGAATAAATTTTATACTTACATAATATTATCCATTCAAACACAACTAACCAACGAACTACTTACTGTATGATAAACGCCAATAAATTCAATATTATACCTACTGTACACCTACCTACTACTGTACTGTACGGTATCTCTGATTTACTACAGTAATATGACAAATTAAGTATAGTGTAGGCCTACCACTAATCAAATTAACCCCCCCGTTGTTCATATAGCAGAGTGGCGCAGTGGAAGCGTGCTGGGCCCATAACCCAGAGGTCCGTGGATCGAAACCACGCTCTGCTATTTCAAAGATTTTTAAACTGTTCCGGGGCAAAGAAAAAGCTGAAATCTGATTGGACCGGACCCAAATGTTTGGAACCGAATGTCTTTTTGCGACGAAGTAACAGCAGCAGGCACGCCGCGTCCATAATCGTCGGCCATAATCGACGTATTGGGACCTTCGCCCTGGAACCCCCTCAGACACAGACCCCCGATAAATTATTTATGCAATGTTAAGTTGCAAAGATAACAACACTACGGTATTATGCGAAAAAATGGTAGCTAACCTCTATATATGGATAGAATGTGCACGAAAAAGTAATTGGAATTTTAGATTATAAAGAATTTGTAGAGTTAAAAATATCAGTAAAAAAATTAAAAGTAGACCTAGTTCAACTCAGTCTCTCGTTTCTACCTAGTTCAACTCAGTCTCTCGTTTCTACCTAGTTCAACTCAGTCTCTCGTTTCTATCTAGTTCAACTCAGTCTCTTGTATCTACCTAGTTCAACTCAGTCTCTCGTTTCTACCTAGTTCAACTCAGTCTCTCGTTTCTATCTAGTTCAACTCAGTCTCTCGTTTCTACCTAGTTCAACTCAGTCTCTCGTTTCTACCTAGTTCAACTCAGTCTCTCGTTTCTATCTAGTTCAACTCAGTCTCTCGTTTCTACCTAGTTCAACTCAGTCTCTCGTTTCTACCTAGTTCAACTCAGGCTCTCGTTTCTACCTAGTTCAACTCAGTCTCTCGTTTCTATCTAGTTCAACTCAGTCTCTCGTTTCTATCTAGTTCAACTCAGTCTCTCGTATCTACCTAGTTCAACTCAGTCTCTCGTTTCTACCTAGTTCAACTCAGTCTATCGTTTCTACCTAGTTCAACTCAGTCTCTCGTTTCTATCTAGTTCAACTCAGTCTCTCGTTTCTACCTAGTTCAACTCAGTCTCTCGTTTCTACCTAGTTCAACTCAGTCTCTCGTTTCTATCTAGTTCAACTCAGTCTCTCGTTTCTACCTAGTTCAACTCAGTCTCTCGTTTCTACCTAGTTCAACCCAGTCTCTCGTTTCTACCTAGTTCAACTCAGTCTCTCGTTTCTACCTAGTTCAACTCAGTCTCTCGTTTCTACCTTTCTACCTTTCTACCTTGAGTTAGGTCAGGTCAGGTATTCTAGGTCATTGATCAAGAAAACTTGCCACCTCCATGCAGCATAAAGGAGGTGCCACCTGTAGCTGCATAGACCCTCTTACTAGGGCAAATCTGGTCCTGTAACTAGGACCCCCTTCGTTCTGGGATAAGGACGCCCTTGGTCCTGGATTAAGGACCCATATACTTGGCTGCAGGGGTATATGGCCTGACCAGGCAGATGGTGATCTACCAATGGCTGGTTAGGATTAGAGTGTTCTCATATCCACTCTGAGGGCACTTCACTGCGACCTGCACCTGGCAGCAAGGGTACAGGGCATGACCCAGCAGATGAGCTGCAACAGCCAATGGTGGGTCATGTACGCCAGAGTAGATATGGGTGATGGGCCTCATATCTGACTCCATTGCGACACCCACCCTGTGGAATGGCAAACCAGGGTGTGGTATTTGCCCCGAGAGCTGACTCGGCAAAAAAGCACCCCCCAACCCCCACTATGGATTACATTAGCAATGCGGAGGTCCGGCCACTAGAGGCCAGTGGAATTACCGGACACAATCGGCCTCACAGGCGTCAGTTAACTCCTGACCGGCTGCCTGTCTCACCCCCTACTGGAGAGAGAGCAGCCAACAATTCTTTGAGTCCCTTTCCTGATGACCTTTCTGGCCCAAACCCTGGGTCACCAGGGAGGCCAGATTGTGATGGGGAGAGGGATTCTGGAGTTGGAGGCTACTCTCATGTTCCACCCCGACCAACAAAGCCATTGGTGAATCTGAGGCAAGTCACTAGACTAGCCTCAGTAAACACCCTAACACTCGGGTCCCCAATGCGACAAGGTGAGCTGACTGCCTTGGCAGATAAGCTTTCTCTTAGCGCAGTGGGTGTTCAAGAGCACCGAATGCAGACTGGACAGACTGATGAGGTTCTGATTAAGGACATGGGGGGCGGTTGGCGACTCGCCCTCGCGTCAGCAGATGATAGTGGCAATGGTGGAATTGGTCTATTGATGAATCCAACTGCACATGCAGCATTGGACAAAATAGACCAAATCTCTAACCGCATCATCCGTTGCCACTTCTCATGTTCTGGAAGACTGGCTAAGAAGTTTCCTAAGGTGGTTCTGATTGTGTGCTACTCTCCAACTAGTGTTGCCCCTGTAGAGGAGGTGGAAAATTTCTACCACAATCTACAAGCAGCAACTGATGGAGTGGATCAGCATGCATTCTTAACATTCCTGGGAGACTTTAATGCAAGTCTGCATCAATCACCTACATCGCCCTGGGTCTATAGCAATAGTGTTAACCGAAATTCTGTCCATCTTCAGGATTTTATCTCTGGAAATGGATTGTTTTCGGCTGGAACCCAGTTCAAGAAGCGAACTGGAAAGCTATGGACTCATAGTGGACCCAGTGGTCACAAGTCCCAGATAGACCATATTCTGTTTCGTAGGAAATACAGGAGCTCTATACAAGACTGTAATGCATTTACACTTCGACCCTTCTCCAGTGATCACCGCCTTATTGTGGCCAAGGTAAGACTTAGTCTGCGTGCTAGCAGAACAACGAAATCTGCCTTGCCACGGCATGACTGGTCCTCTCTGTTGCAACAGCCAAGTGTGAGATCCAGCTTCACACTACAGCTGAGCAACAGGTATGAGGCTCTTGCCTCTGAGGCGGCAGATCACTGTGAGGGCTATACTGCCTTTACAGAAGCAGTTAAGTTAGCAGCTGCAGAAACAGTTCCTGTATACCCTCGAAACAGGAAAAGGGCCCCCTGGACTGACAACAAAATTCAGAAGTGCCGAAATGACCTTCATAAGGCGCAGAAAGAGTCCCGACTCAAACAGACTACAGCGGCCAAGAATGCAGTTAAAGCTGCATCTAGGTCCCTGAACAGGCAGTACTCTGTTAATCTACAGGAGCTAATAAACCAACAGGTTGATGCCATCAATGATGCTGACGACAGCAGGCAATCATCCCAGGCATGGAAATCTATCAATCTGCTTACTGGGCGGAAAAGCCAACCAACCACCAAGGTTAAGGCTGAATCACCAGCCGATCGCCTCAATGGTTGGAAAGCCCACTTTGAAAAGCTCCTCAATAATGACAGGGTATTGCCTGATAACTTTATAGAAGTAAAAGTGTCTGAGTCTGTACTCCCAGATATTCCCATTGGCGATATCTCCTTTGCAGAAGTGAAGGCTGCTGCAAAGAGCATTAAGACCAATCGTGCCAGTGGAGTAGATGGTGTTCCCCCTGAGGTCTTTAAAATACCTGAGTGTTTAAAGCTCATCTATCCCATCATAGTAGACATGTACCGTACAACAAGAGTCCCACAAGAAATGAAAACAAATAAGTTGGTGCCAGTTCCCAAGAAGGGCAACCTAACACTCTATGGTTCTTTTCGGGGAATCTCATTGATCTCGATTGCTGCAAAACTATACAATAGAATTCTATTAAATCGCATCAGGGATCCCATTGAGAGACTGCTACGTGGAAATCAGAATGGGTTCCGTAAAGGTCGTGGGACCATGGAGCCCATTTTGGCACTTAGAAGGATAATTGAAGAGTTATCAAAAAAGAAAGACAGGCATCTGGCTGTTATCTTTGTTGACTTCTTCAAGGCCTTTGATTCAGTCTCTCGCTCACGTATGTTCAGCATACTTTCATTATATGGGATTCCTGATGAAATTATTGCAGCAATCAGATCAGTATACGATGGTTCGACAACATTTGTGTCTACTGTTGATGGTGACACAGAACCATTTGAAGTGTTATGGGGCGTCCTCCAAGGAGACACACTTGCACCATTCTTGTTCATTATTGTGGTTGACTATGTTCTACGCATGTCCTTAGATCATCATAATGATGATGGGGTGATGATAACTCCACCTACTGGCTCCAGAAGTCGAGGAAATCCTGCCAAGTACCTAACTGATCTAGACTTTGCTGATGACTTAGGAGTACTCTCAGAATCATTAGAGGGAGCCCAGCGGCTCCTCAGCTCATTAGAACATGCTGCTTCTAGTGTTGGTCTTTTTATTAACTCCAGAAAGACCAAAATTCTGACAGTTAACTTTGAAAGTCCTCAGCAAGTCTCTGATCGGATGAGCATAAGCTCAAAGGATGGTATGCTTGAGCATGTGGACGACTTCTGTTACCTGGGATCATGGATCCGGAAGTCAGGTGAGGACCTTCGAATACGTAAGGGAAAGGCATGGGCAGCCTTGAATAGGCTTTCCAGGATTTGGAAGTCACCTAGAATTAATCGAAAACTTAAGGTCCGATTATTCAGAGCAGCAGTAGTTCCAGTACTCCTCTACGGGAGTCCATGCTGGGCTCTAACTGCTGAGGACACCAAATCTCTGGATGGCACATTCACAAGAATGCTACGCCGGGTACATTGTGTCAAGTACAATGCACACATCTCCAACCAGACACTATATAACATTGGAGGTGTCTCATTGGTTCCCCCAAGCTTGACACTAGAACAAAATCGCCTCCGCTTTGCAGGACATTGCTTTCGCCGTGAGGACCAGCCAGTGCATAATCTTGTACTTTGGCAGCCTCATGGAGTGAATAAGCATGGTGGACAGCCCATGACTTTCTTGAGACGCATCTTAAAGGACACTGGCCTTAAAGATGCGGATGATCTAGCAAATGTCATGGGTGATAGGGAGTTGTGGCGGTGCAATTTTGTTGACAAGCCGGCACAGCATTCTTAAAAATGCAGCTGCAATGCAGCATGCCGATCCTAGTAGTAGTAGTAGTTCAACTCAGTCTCTCGTTTCTATCTAGTTCAACTCAGTCTCTCGTTTCTACCTAGTTCAACTCAGTCTCTCGTTTCTACCTAGTTCAACTCAGTCTCTCGTTTCTACCTAGTTCAACTCAGTCTCTCGTTTCTACCTAGTTCAACTCAGTCTCTCGTTTCTATCTAGTTCAATTCAGTCTCTCGTTTCTACCTAATTCAACTCAGTCTCTCGTTTCTACCTAGTTCAACTCAGTCTCTCGTTTCTACCTAGTTCAACTCAGTCTCTCGTTTCTACCTAGTTCAACTCAGTCTCTCGTTTCTACCTAGTTCAAGTCAGTCTCTCGTTTCTACCTAGTTCAACTCAGTCTCTCGTTTCTACCTAGTTCAACTCAGTCTCTCGTTTCTACCTAGTTCAACTCAGTCCCTCGTTTCTACCTAGTTCAACTCAGGCTCTCGTTTCTACCTAGTTCAACTCAGTCTCTCGTTTCTACCTAGTTCAACTCAGTCTCTCGTTTCTACCTAGTTCAACTCAGTCTCTCGTTTCTACCTAGTTCAACTCAGTCTCTCGTTTCTACCTAGTTCAACTCAGTCTCTCTTTCTACCTAGTTCAACTCAGTCTCTCGTTTCTACCTAATTCAACTCAGTCTCTCGTTTCTACCTAGTTCAACTCAGTCTCTCGTTTCTACCTAGTTCAACTCAGTCTCTCGTTTCTACCTAGTTCAACTCAGTCTCTCGTTTCTACCTAGTTCAACTCAGTCTCTCGTTTCTACCTAGTTCAACTCAGTCTCTCTTTCTACCTAGTTCAACTCAGTCTCTCGTTTCTACCTAGTTCAACTCAGTCTCTCGTTTCTACCTAGTTCAACTCAGTCTCTCGTTTCTACCTAGTTCAACTCAGTCTCTCGTTTCTACCTAGTTCAACTCAGTCTCTCGTTTCTGCCTAGTTCAACTCAGTCTCTCGTTTCTACCTAGTTCAACTCAGTCTCTCGTTTCTACCTAGTTCAACTCAGTCTCTCGTTTCTACCTAGTTCAACTCAGTCTCTCGTTTCTACCTAGTTCAACTCAGTCTCTCGTTTCTACCTAGTTCAACTCAGTCTCTCGTTTCTACCTAGTTCAACTCAGTCTCTCGTTTCTACCTAGTTCAACTCAGTCTCTCGTTTCTGCCTAGTTCAACCCAGTCTCTCGTTTCTACCTAGTTCAACTCAGTCTCTCGTTTCTACCTAGTTCAACTCAGTCTCTCGTATCTACCTAGTTCAACTCAGTCTCTCGTTTCTACCTAGTTCAACTCAGTCTCTCGTTTCTGCCTAGTTCAACTCAGTCTCTCGTTTCTACCTAGTTCAACTCAGTCTCTCGTTTCTACCTAGTTCAAGTCAGTCTCTCGTTTCTGCCTAGTTCAACTCAGTCTCTCGTTTCTGCCTAGTTCAACCCAGTCTCTCGTTTCTACCTAGTTCAACTCAGTCTCTCGTTTCTGCCTAGTTCAACCCAGTCTCTCGTTTCTACCTAGTTCAACTCAGTCTCTCGTTTCTACCTAGTTCAACTCAGTCTCTCGTTTCTACCTAGTTCAACTCAGTCTCTCGTTTCTACCTAGTTCAACTCAGTCTCTCGTTTCTACCTAGTTCAACTCAGTCTCTCGTTTCTACCTAGTTCAACTCAGTCTCTCGTTTCTACCTAGTTCAACTCAGTCTCTCGTTTCTACCTAGTTCAACTCAGTCTCTCGTTTCTGCCTAGTTCAACCCAGTCTCTCGTTTCTACCTAGTTCAACTCAGTCTCTCGTTTCTACCTAGTTCAACTCAGTCTCTCGTATCTACCTAGTTCAACTCAGTCTCTCGTTTCTACCTAGTTCAACTCAGTCTCTCGTTTCTGCCTAGTTCAACTCAGTCTCTCGTTTCTACCTAGTTCAACTCAGTCTCTCGTTTCTACCTAGTTCAAGTCAGTCTCTCGTTTCTGCCTAGTTCAACTCAGTCTCTCGTTTCTGCCTAGTTCAACCCAGTCTCTCGTTTCTACCTAGTTCAACTCAGTCTCTCGTTTCTGCCTAGTTCAACCCAGTCTCTCGTTTCTACCTAGTTCAACTCAGTCTCTCGTTTCTACCTAGTTCAACTCAGTCTCTCGTTTCTACCTAGTTCAACTCAGTCTCTCGTTTCTACCTAGTTCAACTCAGTCTCTCGTTTCTGCCTAGTTCAACCCAGTCTCTCGTTTCTACCTAGTTCAACTCAGTCTCTCGTTTCTACCTAGTTCAACTCAGTCTCTCGTTTCTACCTAGTTCAACTCAGTCTCTCGTTTCTACCTAGTTCAACTCAGTCTCTCGTTTCTACCTAGTTCAACTCAGTCTCTCGTTTCTACCTAGTTCAACTCAGTCTCTCGTTTCTGCCTAGTTCAACCCAGTCTCTCGTTTCTACCTAGTTCAACTAAGTCTCTCGTTTCTACCTAGTTCAACTCAGTCTCTCGTTTTTACCTAGTTCAACTCAGTCTCTCGTTTCTACCTAGTTCAACTCAGTCTCTCGTTTCTACCTAGTTCAACTCAGTCTCTCGTTTCTACCTAGTTCAACTCAGTCTCTCGTTTCTGCCTAGTTCAACTCAGTCTCTCGTTTCTGCCTAGTTCAACCCAGTCTCTCGTTTCTACCTAGTTCAACTCAGTCTCTCGTTTCTACCTAGTTCAACTCAGTCTCTCGTTTCTACCTAGTTCAACTCAGTCTCTCGTTTCTACCTAGTTCAACTCAGTCTCTCGTTTCTACCTAGTTCAACTCAGTCTCTCGTTTCTACCTAGTTCAACTCAGTCTCTCGTTTCTACCTAGTTCAACCCAGTCTCTCGTTTCTACCTAGTTCAACTCAGTCTCTCGTTTCTGCCTAGTTCAACCCAGTCTCTCGTTTCTACCTAGTTCAACTCAGTCTCTCGTTTCTACCTAGTTCAACTCAGTCTCTCGTTTCTGCCTAGTTCAACCCAGTCTCTCGTTTCTACCTAGTTCAACTCAGTCTCTCGTTTCTACCTAGTTCAACTCAGTCTCTCGTTTCTACCTAGTTCAACTCAGTCTCTCGTTTCTACCTAGTTCAACTCAGTCTCTCGTTTCTACCTAGTTCAACTCAGTCTCTCGTTTCTGCCTAGTTCAACCCAGTCTCTCGTTTCTACCTAGTTCAACTCAGTCTCTCGTTTCTACCTAGTTCAACTCAGTCTCTCGTATCTACCTAGTTCAACTCAGTCTCTCGTTTCTACCTAGTTCAACTCAGTCTCTCGTTTCTGCCTAGTTCAACTCAGTCTCTCGTTTCTACCTAGTTCAACTCAGTCTCTCGTTTCTACCTAGTTCAAGTCAGTCTCTCGTTTCTGCCTAGTTCAACTCAGTCTCTCGTTTCTGCCTAGTTCAACCCAGTCTCTCGTTTCTACCTAGTTCAACTCAGTCTCTCGTTTCTGCCTAGTTCAACCCAGTCTCTCGTTTCTACCTAGTTCAACTCAGTCTCTCGTTTCTACCTAGTTCAACTCAGTCTCTCGTTTCTACCTAGTTCAACTCAGTCTCTCGTTTCTACCTAGTTCAACTCAGTCTCTCGTTTCTGCCTAGTTCAACCCTGTCTCTCGTTTCTACCTAGTTCAACTCAGTCTCTCGTTTCTACCTAGTTCAACTCAGTCTCTCGTTTCTACCTAGTTCAACTCAGTCTCTCGTTTCTACCTAGTTCAACTCAGTCTCTCGTTTCTACCTAGTTCAACTCAGTCTCTCGTTTCTACCTAGTTCAACTCAGTCTCTCGTTTCTGCCTAGTTCAACCCAGTCTCTCGTTTCTACCTAGTTCAACTAAGTCTCTCGTTTCTACCTAGTTCAACTCAGTCTCTCGTTTCTACCTAGTTCAACTCAGTCTCTCGTTTCTACCTAGTTCAACTCAGTCTCTCGTTTCTACCTAGTTCAACTCAGTCTCTCGTTTCTGCCTAGTTCAACTCAGTCTCTCGTTTCTGCCTAGTTCAACCCAGTCTCTCGTTTCTACCTAGTTCAACTCAGTCTCTCGTTTCTGCCTAGTTCAACCCAGTCTCTCGTTTCTACCTAGTTCAACTCAGTCTCTCGTTTCTACCTAGTTCAACTCAGTCTCTCGTTTCTACCTAGTTCAACTCAGTCTCTCGTTTCTACCTAGTTCAACTCAGTCTCTCGTTTCTGCCTAGTTCAACCCTGTCTCTCGTTTCTACCTAGTTCAACTCAGTCTCTCGTTTCTACCTAGTTCAACTCAGTCTCTCGTTTCTACCTAGTTCAACTCAGTCTCTCGTTTCTACCTAGTTCAACTCAGTCTCTCGTTTCTACCTAGTTCAACTCAGTCTCTCGTTTCTACCTAGTTCAACTCAGTCTCTCGTTTCTGCCTAGTTCAACCCAGTCTCTCGTTTCTACCTAGTTCAACTAAGTCTCTCGTTTCTGCCTAGTTCAACCCAGTCTCTCGTTTCTACCTAGTTCAACTCAGTCTCTCGTTTCTACCTAGTTCAACTCAGTCTCTCGTTTCTACCTAGTTCAACTCAGTCTCTCGTTTCTACCTAGTTCAACTCAGTCTCTCGTTTCTACCTAGTTCAACTCAGTCTCTCGTTTCTACCTAGTTCAACTCAGTCTCTCGTTTCTACCTAGTTCAACCCAGTCTCTCGTTTCTACCTAGTTCAACTCAGTCTCTCGTTTCTGCCTAGTTCAACCCAGTCTCTCGTTTCTACCTAGTTCAACTCAGTCTCTCGTTTCTACCTAGTTCAACTCAGTCTCTCGTTTCTGCCTAGTTCAACCCAGTCTCTCGTTTCTACCTAGTTCAACTCAGTCTCTCGTTTCTACCTAGTTCAACTCAGTCTCTCGTTTCTACCTAGTTCAACTCAGTCTCTCGTTTCTACCTAGTTCAACTCAGTCTCTCGTTTCTACCTAGTTCAACTCAGTCTCTCGTTTCTGCCTAGTTCAACCCAGTCTCTCGTTTCTACCTAGTTCAACTCAGTCTCTCGTTTCTACCTAGTTCAACTCAGTCTCTCGTATCTACCTAGTTCAACTCAGTCTCTCGTTTCTACCTAGTTCAACTCAGTCTCTCGTTTCTGCCTAGTTCAACTCAGTCTCTCGTTTCTACCTAGTTCAACTCAGTCTCTCGTTTCTACCTAGTTCAAGTCAGTCTCTCGTTTCTGCCTAGTTCAACTCAGTCTCTCGTTTCTGCCTAGTTCAACCCAGTCTCTCGTTTCTACCTAGTTCAACTCAGTCTCTCGTTTCTGCCTAGTTCAACCCAGTCTCTCGTTTCTACCTAGTTCAACTCAGTCTCTCGTTTCTACCTAGTTCAACTCAGTCTCTCGTTTCTACCTAGTTCAACTCAGTCTCTCGTTTCTACCTAGTTCAACTCAGTCTCTCGTTTCTGCCTAGTTCAACCCAGTCTCTCGTTTCTACCTAGTTCAACTCAGTCTCTCGTTTCTACCTAGTTCAACTCAGTCTCTCGTTTCTACCTAGTTCAACTCAGTCTCTCGTTTCTACCTAGTTCAACTCAGTCTCTCGTTTCTACCTAGTTCAACTCAGTCTCTCGTTTCTACCTAGTTCAACTCAGTCTCTCGTTTCTGCCTAGTTCAACCCAGTCTCTCGTTTCTACCTAGTTCAACTCAGTCTCTCGTTTCTACCTAGTTCAACTCAGTCTCTCGTTTCTACCTAGTTCAACTCAGTCTCTCGTTTCTACCTAGTTCAACCCAGTCTCTCGTTTCTACCTAGTTCAACTCAGTCTCT
The DNA here is from genome assembly GCA_032718475.1 of Nemertoderma westbladi. NCBI lineage: Eukaryota > Metazoa > Xenacoelomorpha > Nemertodermatida > Nemertodermatidae > Nemertoderma > Nemertoderma westbladi. The sequence goes on from JAUCBJ010005483.1 coordinate 26,991, forward strand.
CGTTTCTGCCTAGTTCAACCCAGTCTCTCGTTTCTACCTAGTTCAACTCAGTCTCTCGTTTCTACCTAGTTCAACTCAGTCTCTCGTTTCTGCCTAGTTCAACCCAGTCTCTCGTTTCTACCTAGTTCAACTCAGTCTCTCGTTTCTGCCTAGTTCAACCCAGTCTCTCGTTTCTACCTAGTTCAACTCAGTCTCTCGTTTCTACCTAGTTCAACTCAGTCTCTCGTTTCTACCTACAGTAGTTCAACTCAGTCTCTCGTTTCTACCTAGTTCAACTCAGTCTCTCGTTTCTACCTAGTTCAACTCAGTCTCTCGTTTCTACCTAGTTCAACTCAGTCTCTCGTTTCTACCTAGTTCAACTCAGTCTCTCGTTTCTACCTAGTTCAACTCAGTCTCTCGTTTCTACCTAGTTCAACTCAGTCTCTCGTTTCTACCTAGTTCAACTCAGTCTCTCGTTTCTACCTAGTTCAACTCAGTCTCTCGTTTCTACCTAGTTCAACTCAGTCTCTCGTTTCTACCTAGTTCAACTCAGTCTCTCGTTTCTGCCTAGTTCAACTCAGTCTCTCGTTTCTGCCTAGTTCAACCCAGTCTCTCGTTTCTACCTAGTTCAACTCAGTCTCTCGTTTCTACCTAGTTCAACTCAGTCTCTCGTTTCTACCTAGTTCAACTCAGTCTCTCGTTTCTACCTAGTTCAACTCAGTCTCTCGTTTCTACCTAGTTCAACTCAGTCTCTCGTTTCTACCTAGTTCAACCCAGTCTCTCGTTTCTACCTAGTTCAACTCAGTCTCTCGTTTCTGCCTAGTTCAACCCAGTCTCTCGTTTCTACCTAGTTCAACTCAGTCTCTCGTTTCTACCTAGTTCAACTCAGTCTCTCGTTTCTATATGTAAGCCTACCTACTGTGGGGCGAGCCACGAAGTGAGCGAAGCCTTAGCATATGGGTGACATTGGCGAGTTGTCTGTCGTCGTAAAGTAAAAGTCCGGCAGTTTAGTTAAAATTCTTATTTGAGAATGCGAAGATGGTAGGGGTAGAGTTCTCTTTACTTAGCAAAGAAAATTAATAGTGATAACATAATTAAGAAAAATAAATTAAGAAAAGTTCTATGGGCTAAAAAAATAAAAAATATTTTGTAACGTTTAGAAATAAATCATTCCAACAAATTTCCTAAAACATAGTACGGCAATAATTTATTATTTATATAGAAAACAAGATTTATTGATTTATAGACAAGGATGGTATACATAGAACGAGATCTTGTACCGGATAGTCGCCAATGTGGAACAGTATCCGCGGCGAAACTAAAAAGTAAGCTTGTTTCTGCAGGAAGATGCCTCTGATATTAACTGAGACTGGGAGCCATGCAGTGAGTGATTTGTTATATTGGTACTGTGAACTCTGTGAAATATCACAGCAATAATATTAGCTAATAGATGCAGTATGATATCCCACACATTCAGTGCCCAACACTATACTATGCAATTCAACTGACACAAGGGAAATGGAAGTTTTCCAATTTTACAACATTCTTTAGAATAGATTTGGAAGTTCTGTTCAATAATATAGAATATAATAATATATTTCATCACAATTCTAGAGTTAAGTAGATTAATTAATATTGCCCAATGGCCGACGAATTATAAGGGTACGAATTAAGTAATTATTAAACCATATGTTTTGGTTTTCACATTTCGTTTTTATTAATTAGAAACCGGTAGTTCGGGTTTGTACTCGACGATAGTACACCGAGAGTTAAACCGCACAGCTGCGACGCGTCGCGGCCCGATAGACCTGTAGTAGGTTGTGGGTCGCGAACTCTTATTGGACGAGAGCCAGCGGAACCCTTTGGAGCGATGGAACGGCGGAGTCGAGACGGGCGCAACGGACTTCAACGCGGATTTGAGTTGAGGTTTCGCGTTGTCCTTAGTCTGGGAGTCGCTGTTCGGCGAGGGGCCGTTTACTATACAGCAGTGGTCCTGTATGGACAGCATGGACATATAACTGGACAGTTTATTGTAGGGGAACGCGGGTCCGCCAGTGGTGTCTGGCCGAGATGGCTGGAGCTCAGTGTGTCTGGGTGGCTGTCCCAAAGGGCGCCGGCGGAGTACACTGGGACGCCCCCCAACGGGTATAAATGTATCGCGTAATAACCCGCCCCTATAATATGCATTGTAAGTCCGCGATATCGGTTTAGGACAATGCTGGTTGCTAAGGGTTACGGTTGAGGTCATGACGCATGAATAAACTTTGGGCAAACGTATAATAAAATAGTTTTTATAAAATTTGTACAATAAATTTATACAAATAAATTATTAACATTATATATAATAAATAGTCAAAAAAATATGGAAACCATTATCATAAAACGTTCAAACTCTTTCCTTTAAAAATTATGAATTAGTTAAAAGGTTAATTAACACAAAGTTTTATATACATGAAATAATTTGTAGAAATGTATACATGAATTAATAATAAAATATATTAGTCGCGAGTGAATGAAGGCCAGTAAATTCCTAACCGAATTGAAACTGTTAGAAAAGAATTCATCTTCCCAACCGAATAATTACATTTGCCAAGAAGACTAACCCATCCGATTAAAACAAAAGGGCTAGACCCGCCTAGCTATTGATATTCCTATTGTCAATGCCCCTTGGCGTAATTCCTTACAAAGTCATCCGAAATAAACTTGGAACAAACTCTGCATTCAATGAAACTACCCACTCCAACATGGAGGTATTAATCACGGGTTCATAAAAAAAAATTGACAATTGATGTGTATAAAAGTAATTAATTAGGCGTAGCAATTCAGATGAACCATGTCATGTTCCCAGGTCATTTGGCGGCGAACAACATTTTAGAAAAGAGGTACAAGATGTTGGTAAACATCAATTAAATTAATTAATTCAATTCAATTGTGGAGAACAATAAATGTTTCGGGCTACTACTGTAACTAACCTCATCGCAACTGGCACACCGAGGCCGTAACATCTCCGCCCAGTGTCTCCCACAATAAATGTTTCGCGCTACTACTGTAACTAACCTCATCGCAACTGGCACACCGAGGCCGTAACATCTCCGCCCAGTGTCTCCCACAATAAATGTTTCGCGCTACTACTGTAACTAACCTCATCGCAACTGGCACACCGAGGCCGTATCATCTCCGCCCAGTGTCTCCCACAATAAATGTTTCGCGCTACTGTAACTAACCTCATCGCAACTGGCACACCGAGACCGTAACATCTCCGCCCAGTGTCTCCCACAATAAATGTTTCGCGCTACTACTGTAACTAACCTCATCGCAACTGGCACACCGAGGCCGTAACATCTCCGCCCAGTGTCTCCCACAATAAATGTTTCGCGCTACTACTGTAACTAACCTCATCGCAACTGGCACACCGAGACCGTAACATCTCCGCCCAGTGTCTCCCACAATAAATGTTTCGCGCTACTGTAACTAACCTCATCGCAACTGGCACACCGATGCCGTAACATCTCCGCCCAGTGTCTCCCACAATAAATGTTTCGCGCTACTACTGTAACTAACCTCATCGCAACTGGCACACCGAGACCGTAACATCTCCGCCCAGTGTCTCCCACAATAAATGTTTCGCGCTACTACTGTAACTAACCTCATCGCAACTGGCACACCGAGACCGTAACATCTCCGCCCAGTGTCTCCCACAATAAATGTTTCGCGCTACTGTAACTAACCTCATCGCAACTGGCACACCGATGCCGTAACATCTCCGCCCAGTGTCTCCCACAATAAATGTTTCGCGCTACTACTGTAACTAACCTCATCGCAACTGGCACACCGAGACCGTAACATCTCCGCCCAGTGTCTCCCACAATAAATGTTTCGCGCTACTGTAACTAACCTCATCGCAACTGGCACACCGATGCCGTAACATCTCCGCCCAGTGTCTCCCACAATAAATGTTTCGCGCTACTACTGTAACTAACCTCATCGCAACTGGCACACCGAGGCCGTAACATCTCCGCCCAGTGTCTCCCACAATAAATGTTTCGCGCTACTACTGTAACTAACCTCATCGCAACTGGCACACCGAGGCCGAACATCTCCGCCCAGTGTCTCCCACAATAAATGTTTCGCGCTACTGTAACTAACCTCATCGCAACTGGCACACCGAGACCGTAACATCTCCGCCCAGTGTCTCCCACAATAAATGTTTCGCGCTACTGTAACTAACCTCATCGCAACTGGCACACCGAGGCCGTAACATCTCCGCCCAGTGTCTCCCACAATAAATGTTTCGCGCTACTACTGTAACTAACCTCATCGCAACTGGCACACCGAGACCGTAACATCTCCGCCCAGTGTCTCCCACAATAAATGTTTCGCGCTACTACTGTAACTAACCTCATCGCAACTGGCACACCGAGACCGTAACATCTCCGCCCAGTGTCTCCCACAATAAATGTTTCGCGCTACTGTAACTAACCTCATCGCAACTGGCACACCGAGGCCATATCATCTCCGCCCAGTGTCTCCCACAATAAATGTTTCGCGCTACTACTGTAACTAACCTCATCGCAACTGGCACACCGAGGCCGTAACATCTCCGCCCAGTGTCTCCCACAATAAATGTTTCGCGCTACTACTGTAACTAACCTCATCGCAACTGGCACACCGAGGCCGTAACATCTCCGCCCAGTGTCTCCCACAATAAATGTTTCGCGCTACTACTGTAACTAACCTCATCGCAACTGGCACACCGAGGCCGTAACATCTCCGCCCAGTGTCTCCCACAATAAATGTTTCGCGCTACTACTGTAACTAACCTCATCGCAACTGGCACACCGAGGCCGTAACATCTCCGCCCAGTGTCTCCCACAATAAATGTTTCGCGCTACTACTGTAACTAACCTCATCGCAACTGGCACACCGAGGCCGTATCATCTCCGCCCAGTGTCTCCCACAATAAATGTTTCGCGCTACTACTGTAACTAACCTCATCGCAACTGGCACACCGAGGTCGTAACATCTCCGCCCAGTGTCTCCCACAATAAATGTTTCGCGCTACTACTGTAACTAACCTCATCGCAACTGGCACACCGAGGTCGTAACATCTCCGCCCAGTGTCTCCCACAATAAATGTTTCGCGCTACTACTGTAACTAACCTCATCGCAACTGGCACACCGAGGCCGTAACATCTCCGCCCAGTGTCTCCCACAATAAATGTTTCGCGCTACTACTGTAACTAACCTCATCGCAACTGGCACACCGAGGCCGTAACATCTCCGCCCAGTGTCTCCCACAATAAATGTTTCGCGCTACTACTGTAACTAACCTCATCGCAACTGGCACACCGAGGCCGTATCATCTCCGCCCAGTGTCTCCCACAATAAATGTTTCGCGCTACTACTGTAACTAACCTCATCGCAACTGGCACACCGAGGCCGATATCATCTCCGCCCAGTGTCTCCCACAATAAATGTTTCGCGCTACTACTGTAACTAACCTCATCGCAACTGGCACACCGAGGCCGTAACATCTCCGCCCAGTGTCTCCCACAATAAATGTTTCGCGCTACTACTGTAACTAACCTCATCGCAACTGGCACACCGAGGCCGTAACATCTCCGCCCAGTGTCTCCCACAATAAATGTTTCGCGCTACTGTAACTAACCTCATCGCAACTGGCACACCGAGGCCATATCATCTCCGCCCAGTGTCTCCCACAATAAATGTTTCGCGCTACTACTGTAACTAACCTCATCGCAACTGGCACACCGAGGCCGTAACATCTCCGCCCAGTGTCTCCCACAATAAATGTTTCGCGCTACTACTGTAACTAACCTCATCGCAACTGGCACACCGAGGCCGTAACATCTCCGCCCAGTGTCTCCCACAATAAATGTTTCGCGCTACTACTGTAACTAACCTCATCGCAACTGGCACACCGAGGCCGTAACATCTCCGCCCAGTGTCTCCCACAATAAATGTTTCGCGCTACTACTGTAACTAACCTCATCGCAACTGGCACACCGAGGCCGTAACATCTCCGCCCAGTGTCTCCCACAATAAATGTTTCGCGCTACTACTGTAACTAACCTCATCGCAACTGGCACACCGAGGCCGTAACATCTCCGCCCAGTGTCTCCCACAATAAATGTTTCGCGCTACTACTGTAACTAACCTCATCGCAACTGGCACACCGAGGCCGTAACATCTCCGCCCAGTGTCTCCCACAATAAATGTTTCGCGCTACTGTAACTAACCTCATCGCAACTGGCACACCGAGGCCGTAACATCTCCGCCCAGTGTCTCCCACAATAAATGTTTCGCGCTACTACTGTAACTAACCTCATCGCAACTGGCACACCGAGGCCGTAACATCTCCGCCCAGTGTCTCCCACAATAAATGTTTCGCGCTACTACTGTAACTAACCTCATCGCAACTGGCACACCGAGGCCGTAACATCTCCGCCCAGTGTCTCCCACAATAAATGTTTCGCGCTACTACTGTAACTAACCTCATCGCAACTGGCACACCGAGGCCGTAACATCTCCGCCCAGTGTCTCCCACAATAAATGTTTCGCGCTACTACTGTAACTAACCTCATCGCAACTGGCACACCGAGGCCGTAACATCTCCGCCCAGTGTCTCCCACAATAAATGTTTCGCGCTACTACTGTAACTAACCTCATCGCAACTGGCACACCGAGGCCGTAACATCTCCGCCCAGTGTCTCCCACAATAAATGTTTCGCGCTCTACTGTAACTAACCTCATCGCAACTGGCACACCGAGGCCGTAACATCTCCGCCCAGTGTCTCCCACAATAAATGTTTCGCGCTACTACTGTAACTAACCTCATCGCAACTGGCACACCGAGGCCGTAACATCTCCGCCCAGTGTCTCCCACAATAAATGTTTCGCGCTACTACTGTAACTAACCTCATCGCAACTGGCACACCGAGGCCGTAACATCTCCGCCCAGTGTCTCCCACAATAAATGTTTCGCGCTACTACTGTAACTAACCTCATCGCAACTGGCACACCGAGGCCGTAACATCTCCGCCCAGTGTCTCCCACAATAAATGTTTCGCGCTACTACTGTAACTAACCTCATCGCAACTGGCACACCGAGGCCGTAACATCTCCGCCCAGTGTCTCCCACAATAAATGTTTCGCGCTACTACTGTAACTAACCTCATCGCAACTGGCACACCGAGGCCGTAACATCTCCGCCCAGTGTCTCCCACAATAAATGTTTCGCGCTACTACTGTAACTAACCTCATCGCAACTGGCACACCGAGGCCGTAACATCTCCGCCCAGTGTCTCCCACAATAAATGTTTCGCGCTACTACTGTAACTAACCTCATCGCAACTGGCACACCGAGGCCGTAACATCTCCGCCCAGTGTCTCCCACAATAAATGTTTCGCGCTACTACTGTAACTAACCTCATCGCAACTGGCACACCGAGGCCGTAACATCTCCGCCCAGTGTCTCCCACAATAAATGTTTCGCGCTACTACTGTAACTAACCTCATCGCAACTGGCACACCGAGGCCGTAACATCTCCGCCCAGTGTCTCCCACAATAAATGTTTCGCGCTACTACTGTAACTAACCTCATCGCAACTGGCACACCGAGGCCGTAACATCTCCGCCCAGTGTCTCCCACAATAAATGTTTCGCGCTACTACTGTAACTAACCTCATCGCAACTGGCACACCGAGGCCGTAACATCTCCGCCCAGTGTCTCCCACAATAAATGTTTCGCGCTACTACTGTAACTAACCTCATCGCAACTGGCACACCGAGGCCGTAACATCTCCGCCCAGTGTCTCCCACAATAAATGTTTCGCGCTACTGTAACTAACCTCATCGCAACTGGCACACCGAGGCCGTAACATCTCCGCCCAGTGTCTCCCACAATAAATGTTTCGCGCTACTACTGTAACTAACCTCATCGCAACTGGCACACCGAGGCCGTAACATCTCCGCCCAGTGTCTCCCACAATAAATGTTTCGCGCTACTACTGTAACTAACCTCATCGCAACTGGCACACCGAGGCCGTAACATCTCCGCCCAGTGTCTCCCACAATAAATGTTTCGCGCTACTACTGTAACTAACCTCATCGCAACTGGCACACCGAGGCCGTAACATCTCCGCCCAGTGTCTCCCACAATAAATGTTTCGCGCTACTACTGTAACTAACCTCATCGCAACTGGCACACCGAGGCCGTAACATCTCCGCCCAGTGTCTCCCACAATAAATGTTTCGCGCTACTACTGTAACTAACCTCATCGCAACTGGCACACCGAGGCCGTAACATCTCCGCCCAGTGTCTCCCACAATAAATGTTTCGCGCTACTGTAACTAACCTCATCGCAACTGGCACACCGAGGCCGTAACATCTCCGCCCAGTGTCTCCCACAATAAATGTTTCGCGCTACTACTGTAACTAACCTCATCGCAACTGGCACACCGAGGCCGTAACATCTCCGCCCAGTGTCTCCCACAATAAATGTTTCGCGCTACTACTGTAACTAACCTCATCGCAACTGGCACACCGAGGCCGTAACATCTCCGCCCAGTGTCTCCCACAATAAATGTTTCGCGCTACTGTAACTAACCTCATCGCAACTGGCACACCGAGGCCGTAACATCTCCGCCCAGTGTCTCCCACAATAAATGTTTCGCGCTACTACTGTAACTAACTTCATCGCAACTGGCACACCGAGGCCGTAACATCTCCGCCCAGTGTCTCCCACAATAAATGTTTCGCGCTACTACTGTAACTAACCTCATCGCAACTGGCACACCGAGGCCGTAACATCTCCGCCCAGTGTCTCCCACAATAAATGTTTCGCGCTACTACTGTAACTAACCTCATCGCAACTGGCACACCGAGGCCGTAACATCTCCGCCCAGTGTCTCCCACAATAAATGTTTCGCGCTACTGTAACTAACCTCATCGCAACTGGCACACCGAGGCCGTAACATCTCCGCCCAGTGTCTCCCACAATAAATGTTTCCGTCTTTAAAGAAGTAGGCCAGATCAACTAATAGGGCGTCACATGTGTGACAGGTGAAACACTTGGGATGCCAGCAGGCCGACTCGCCCAATTTGTCTGTAAATACCGCCATATTGCCACGTCCGACTTTCTGTTCACATTTATAGCAATCCTGGAAGTATAAATTTAAGATAATGTATATTTTTTGTTATAGTCGCAGAATCTCAATTACATACGTGTACAGAAAAAGGAAGACCGAAATTACGACATTTTATTGTCGAAAATAATTATTATCAACAAACTTACCATTTCAAATAGGATTTCTTCTTTAACAAATCCTATTCCCATAGCCTTCTCGTCTCTGTATGCAAGGAAATCTCTATAAAGAAAATTAAAACACTATTGAAAAAATATAAAATCTCTACCTCCATAACAACATTGAGTATATAGCGAGGCATAAAAGAAATATCTGTTTATTGATGTCGTCTATAGATTATTTTATTATACTCTTAGTTCAATCTAGTTTTCGGTATAAATAATACAAATAAAATTAAAAGATATTAGACTTCTTTTGAACAATAAATAAACAGGTACATAATACTGGAACTAAACCAAGATACAAAATACTACATAGGCGATACTATAAATATAGAAAGTGAGGTAACAATAAATAAAGACAATTGACCACTCCAATAGGGCCAGGCACCAACTCAAATTTCCGACATCATCAACGCTTTTCATACCTGGGCCTCATATATTTCTCATGTTTGCTGTACGATAATTCAATTGAACGGGGGTTTTATGGAAAGAAGTGGTTAAGAATAAAAAATATCAAACTAATAAACAATCTGGTAAAACATATATTTCATTTATTACTCTTCAGACCATACAGTAGACTAAACATCAACAATAATTATATGTAAAACAAAAAATAATAAAAGCAATTATTCGCTAACTTATGATCTTATTACTAATCTGTAATATTGTGTAAAACATACATTGTGTAATTCTGTTTGAATTTGAAATATTTAATAAAAAGAAAGTAATTATTTAAAAAATATATATTAAACATTAAATACTAATACTTTTGTGTTATATAGTGGTTCTAGTTTGTAGTCAACAGTATACATATGGTGTGGCTTGCGCCTATTCGTACCGGTAACAAAAATTCCTGTGCAGCATATTCATTATCATACTGTTTCTACATATCGCTTGGCCTACTGTACTGAGGCCTCTTACAGTAGTTGTGGACTATGGCTCCACCGTTGCACTGGAACAGCAGATAGTCTGTGAAACTAAAGCGGTGGTCGATCTGAACAGGGTGTAACATCAACTACCTGACACATGGATGGTGGGATAGTGAATGTCAGGGACAAGTGTCTGAACTGGTTAGCGCTACTGATGAGGCATGATAGTCTGAAACGTACGTATATCGCTGGTTCAACCCCCGGTGACGCGCTTTCTCATTTTTTCCATTTCTGAACAAAACCGTAATATTATAACTTACTGAATGGACGCTGGTGGATTCACACACGCTGTAAAATCAATTCTCAACCGTGGTATAAAGTCAACCGCCGTATAAAGTACTACATTATGTAACATCCTATACCATCTACGGCGTTACATACCTACGTTTACTTACCGGAATCCTTGCGAGGCAGTTGCGTCCAGCGACCGACAGCAGTACTCGAAGAAATCTTGTCTAGGTAGTTGGGCTATTAGTTGTCTATCCCTTTCTAATTCCCCCCTGGGAATTTAACTTAGGCACTTTGTCGGCGGGAAGACTGGTCATGTAAACTCGGACCTGGTAGGGATAACAATGACGTCATATAGGTCTGTCATGTACAGAAACCGATCCTCAGAGATTTATAAGATTCGTTTTGCATTTGAAACACGTTAGGGACCCACACTGAGAACTTTTTCTCATTCCGTATTGGTTAACCACGAACTTGGTTCCGTTTTGCGCCAATCTCTCGCCCCCTTACATTACACTATCGGCATGCTGCAGCTACATTATTCAGTATAGTATATATTTATCAAGAATACTGTGCCGGCTTGTCAACAAATTGCGCCGCT